>CM017781.1:35647683-35674698 GCA_008121275.1 Drosophila lowei | reverse complement strand
ATTTTAATGTTTGTCTTGGTTTTGTAAGCTGGACATGTCTGTGGATTTGCGGTGGTCTTGCAATTTGATCAGCTGGGCTCCATGTTGCATGATTCTTCGGGACTTGTGTGCGTTTTGATCAGTTTTGCTTCTCTTGTTTGCAAGCTGGTGTTGGGTAACCGTAACGAAAGCTTTTTGTAACGTAAGTGTTGTGATATGTATGGAACTATATGTACTACTTCGTAGCCAATCATAATTTTATCAGGAAGGTTAGGAGGTTTTCTTCCGGCTATTTTTTCTATTTAATTCTCTAGTTCTCAGAGACTATAAGAGCTAGAGCAACCAAATTTTGCATCAGACTCCTGTGATATCGCATTATTATAAGAGTATTTCAAATTTTTGCAGAACGCAGAATGACATATGCCTCAATGCCCGGTTGCATCCTCAGTTATTTAAGCAGACGTGAGCCTCCCACAACATCAAACATCCGCATTGATTTCATGCTCAGCCTCGCCACCTCACCCTCAACCTATTCCTAGTATCTCGAACGATTACGTGGCTACAGCCATCGGTTGATGAAACGCGCTGGAATGCTCGTCCTATGTCGGGCGATACATGATTCCTCACCGTAGCTCAATTTCGTACCGACTCGTCTGGCTGGTCATCTGCAACTAAATTATCGGTATTCACCCGCTTCGATATCTGGCATTGGAGAATCCTCGCTCAGCTCAGATAAGGATGTGGAAGTCGTCATGCAGTCTCAGTATGGCAGCTATAGCGCTTCATTCACGGCGGTCGTTACAAAGGTCATCTCAGACTATCAGCCGCATTATGATATTAATGCTGCGGGTTGGGATGTACCGAAAATATAAATTTGGCTGACCCTTTGTTTTATAGATCTGAACGAGCCGATGCTGATAGGCACTGGTTTATTTTTGACTTGATCGGTGTTGGACTGATCCAGTTGGCTGATACATTGCCGTCGCTCCAGAACACCAAACTTGGTTGGATCGTCTCTAGAGGTCTGGCTCTCACCACCAACAATCGCTGCGCTTTAGCTACGGTAGCTTGACTGCACGTACCAAAGGAGGAGGAGGATTCCCTGTCTGAAGCTGTGAAGCGTTTTTGGATTCTGGAAAACTGTTGCTCTTCGGAGGAAGCTGCATCGAGTGAGGATCTACTATGCGAGCGTTTGTTCAAGGAAAACTATTCTCGTGTGGAAAATCGTCAATTTTCTGTTCGACTCTTGGCTAATGCTGGTTTTGAGGCTCTTGGCGACTTATTCCGTTTCGCAGTTTTTCTTGCCGCATCATTGCTTGTAAAAATTCGACAGCACCAGTCCGAAACTACGTGTTGTTTTCGATGGTTCTGCAAATACTACATTTGGGCACTCTCTCAATGACTTAATAATGGTTGGCCCAACCATTCAGCCAAAAATATTCAACACACTGCTTCGTTTTAGGTTCTGCAGGATTGCACTTTGTGGAAATATCTGCAAGATGTATCGCTGCGTACGGATGGCTCACCCGATTGAATATCTGATATGCAGCTTTTGGTGCGAAAAGCCTACTGATGAAATCAAGGTTTACAAGCTGAAGACCATTACGTATGGAATAGGGCCCGCCATTACGACGAGGCGGCGTCATTTCCTTTAGGAGCCAAATTCGTGAGACGGGAGTTCAAAGTCGACGATCTCATATCTGGTAGTGACACAGTTGAAGAGGTGAATGCGATCCGTCGTCAAGTAAAAGAGCTCTTGCATAGAGGACACTTTCCTATACGCAAATGGTGCTCCAATGAGCGTAGAGGGATTAAGGAGGAGCCTGAGGAGGACAGGGAAAAACTGCTCAAGTTCCATAATGGAACAGACATAGCGAAGGCGTTAGGGCTGGTATGGGATCCTAGCTCAGATAACCTACTGTTAAATTTTTCGCAAATCATACCAGAAGGTAGCCCCACCAAACGTTCTGTCCTGTCGTCTATATCTAGATTCTATGATCCGCTCGGGTTGATAGCACCTATTCTAGCCAAAGCCAAAATATTTTTGCAGAGCTTATGGAAGGAGGATTTAGGATGGGATGCTACACTGTCTGAACCTGTGTCGGCAGTGTGGTCTGACCCGACATCTGAATTACGCATCGTTCCAAAGTTCAAATTTCTTCGTTTTGTCATGCTGCCGAACTCATCCCTTCAGTTGCACGCATTTTGTGATGCCAGCATGGCCGCATTTGGAGCTTACGTTTATATTAAATCGAATGTCCAAGGCCATACAGCATCTTGATTGCTCTGGTCATAGTCCAAGGTTGCGCCTTTAAAAACACTATCCATACCCAAATTGGAATTGGCCACGTTGTTGCTGTTGCCTGTGATCGTCGTAAACATAAACAAAGTCTTTCATCTCCCTGTGATTTCCACTGTTGGTCGGATAGAACTTATTGTGTTGTCTTAGATACTCTAACTTTAACATTTTTGTCTCCAACAGAATTGCGCAAATCCAGGAGTTAACAAAAGAAATGGAGTGGCATCACGTTTCAACAGAGCTTAACCCAGAAGATGTCGTATCAAGAAGTACCAAAAAGTTTTATACTTATGTTTGGTAAACATTGCTCATTTTGGTGAACATTTTCACTTGTTCTTTTTTAGTAAGTGAGTCAACTCACTCATATTGCTCACTTGCTCAGTTACTCACTTGCTCAGTTGCTCACTTGCACAGTTGCTCACTTGCGTAAGTAAGAGTAAACAGCTTTGCCGGTAATACAAAAAGTATGAAGTAAACGCAAATATGAGCAACAGCTGCCAGATCGCAAAATGTCCTTTGAGGAGCAAAATTGCGCAAAAGTGAGTAGAGAACAAGTGAGCAAAAATGAAATAGTGAACAACAAAGAACAAGTGAGCAAAAAAGAACAAGTGAGCAACAAAGAACAAGTGAACAAAAGAACAAGTGAGCAACAAAGAACAAGTGAACAAAAGAACAAGTGAGCAAAAAGAACAATTGGGAAAGAACATGTTCAGTTGCTCACTTAAGTGAACAACTCTTTTTTGTTCACTCACTCATGAGCAACACAACACTATTTTATACCCGATACTCAAAATGAATATAGGGGTATATTAGATTTGTGGTGAAAGTGGATGTGTAACGTCCAGAAGGAAGCGTTTCCGACCCCATGAAGTATATATATTCTTGATCAGCATCAATAGCCGAGTCGATTGAGCCATGTCTGTCCGTCCGTACGTCCGTCCGTCTGTCCGTCCGTCTGTCCGTCCGTCTGTCCGTCCCTATGAGCGCCTAGTGCTCAGAGACTATAAAAGCTAGAGCAACGACATTTTGTATTCAGACTTCTGTGATATGTCACTGTTACAAGTGTATTTCAAAACATCGCCCAACCTCCTTCCGCCCCCTCAAAGGACGAAAATCTGTGGCATCCACAATTTAAAAGATACAAGAAAACCAAGAACGTAGAATCGTAGAAAATGACTATACCTTTTAAACTGTAGAATCTGAACAAGATAGTATCATTATTATAGCCAGAATGAAGAAAACAATTTCATTCTTTCTCGCTCTGTCTCTCTCTAACACACACGTTTCCTGGTCGGCTTTGCCTATCGCAAAAGTGAGCGCCTAGATCCCAGAGACTATAGGAGCTAGAGCAACCACAAATGACGAAAATATGTGCAATCCACATAGTATTTTGCAGCCATTAAATAGACAAAAATACACGCACGTCGAAATGGACTGCATAGATTGAAAATCTCGCTATAAACATATGATATGATAGTTCTGTGGATTGGCGGGGGTCCCGAAATACTTCCGTTAATGTCGACCGGGACAGATACAATTGCAGCTCTAGTATTCGTTTTGCAACCAAGGCGCCGCACCAAAGCTGATTAAACTGGAAAATCTTCTGGAGATTTTTCGGAAAATGCTGGAAGACCAAAAGGAGCAGCAGAAATTACAGGATGGGCACCAGGAAACAAAGCGAGATATACTCCATCAAATTGCGAGTAGCCAAGGCCAAATCAACTTCCAAAACAGAGCTAAGCGTAATGTTTAAATGCAGTCCAAAGAGTAAGGCTCTTTATTGTACATTTATGGATTGTTTTATTACAGCCAATAAAAAAGACAATTCTACTAATTTGATTGTTAAAATTTCTCAATTCAGACCAAAACTTTGTAATTTTATGCTCATCAGCTTGTTGACGGATGGTAGATGGTGGTGCCATAGTGAATCGGGGTGTCAAGATCTGTGAAAAAAGTCCCACCGTTCCCCCGGGATGTGTCAGTGCAGAGCTCTATAACAGATAGGTCAACAATGAAAATATGTCATTCGGTATACTTATCGATAGTTCTATGCAGTAATTATTTCTGTATATATTTATTAGTTTGATGTCGGAGCATGTGTTCTTTTCGAAAAGCAGGGAATGTAAGGAATAGAGATAATGATAAATCTTACACCTGAACCAGTGTTACAATAGTTTGGTACTGGATTGTTGAAAATATCTAGTTACCCAAGGAAACAACTTTTAAGACTGAAAAGGACACAACAGTGACATCTACAAAAAACTTACAAAACGTGGTTTAATTTTGTTTGTTTGTAACGCAAGAAAAGTTTTCGAACATTAAAGTACAATATGCATGTTTACGTATACTTCTAATCAGCATCAGAGATCTAGGCGATTATCAGCAAAATATATATACAGTGGGGGAGCAAAGGTGAGTACATACTCATAATCACTGATTTCGCCGCCCATAACAGTCAAACAAAATAAAGCCAAGCAAACCAAATTTTTTCCTCAAATAAATACTTGTATTCTTAACAAATAAACAATAATTACAAAACGAATAAAATTTTCAAAGAATGAAAATAAAAACCAAAACTCGCATGTACTCACTTTTGCACTTTTTTTAAAAAATTAAAAGTAAATCATAATTAACATTTTGTGCATTGACCCATATTAGATATTACTTTTTTAATACGGTTGGAATGCTCTCTATCAAATTCCCAAAAGAATTATTCCATCTTTAAACCATAATATTTCAATATTTCATATTATTATGGTTTAAAGATGCATTTTAAATACATTTCTCCGGAAAAATTAAGAAGTTGGGCTTGCAGAAGTTTAAATAGTCCCTTTGAACAGAATACCATCAATTTTTGTAGAGACCAACGTGCTACCATGTGAAGCATATATTCGTTCTTGTAATTATTGTTTATTTGTTAAGAATCTAAGCATTTATATAAAAAATTTGGTTTGTTTTGGCTTTATTCGTTTGACTGTTATGGCGGCGAAAAAGTCAGTGATTATGAGTGTGTACTCACTTTGCTCCCACTGTAGGTAGATAGTACATTTACGGTCGAAAGCCTTTGGCTGTTACATATGCATACCCGAATTTCAATAACCCTTAATTCATTGCGTACCAGGGTGACAAATTTAAATGTATATGAAATTCGTGTAGATATATGTATTTTTTTTTTATACATAAAAAATATATATGTATATGTATTTTAGAACCAGAAATTATATATATTCTAGATCAGAATCAATGGCTCAGTTCATAACCATGCCAGTCTGTCCATCCCGCTTGGCGCCAGAGACTATAAGACCTAGAACAAGCGGATTTTGTGTGTACCCCGTGTAATATAATGAATGAAAAAAAAGGTCGTATACCGAGGGGTCAGAAATATGCTGGAAGCAGAGGTCCGACGGGACAATGTTATCTGGAAGAATTTCCATTTCGATTTTCGTTCGACGCTTTAAGGTGCGTGCGCGCGGGATACTGGTACTTAAATTCTCTTTTAGGCTTCCCGCTGCCACTCGGCTTATAGAATTATTGAAATTCCGTTTTGAAACATTCGCTTGTGACCATTTTCATCTGACCAAAGACTGTATTTGTTGCTGCAAATTTTCAGGATCGAAAGATCTTACGTTGTAAGGATTTTGGGACGGACTCAGCTGCCCAAACGAGCTGAACAGACGAAGCCGAGTAGGCATCGGGCCGTGGTCAGAGACGAAGCATAGGTGGAAATAGAAATGAAAACCTGCATGCGCCCTCTGTCTACGGTGCATCACGAAAACCCCGCCATAGAACAGCTTTTGGTCCCCTCATGCATTATCTTGGTATTGTATTGTCTTTGGATTTATATCACTAACCATACAGTATATGATGAAAATCGTACACCTAAAAAATATGCATTCTTTAGTGAATAACACAATGTTAAAAGTTTAGAAAAATATTTCAAAATTAACATGGGTTTATTGATATGTTTTACTTGATATTAAAAAATAGAAAAATTAAGTATAAAAAAAAAATATATATATATTTCATCCTCAGACATAAAAAGGCATCGTTCATCGAAAATCATTACAGGCTAAGTTTCTTTAAAAAAAGTTTAACAAAAGTAATCATTTTATTTTAGTATTTTGTTGGTCCCCCTTGGATATTTTTCGAGGCGTTTCAATCTATTTTGGCATTGAGTGCACTAGTTTTCTACAAGTTTCCACACTTTATATTGTTCCACTCCTCAATAAATGCTTTTTCTTGGAAATCGTCCCTGTTCGAAATGCTGTGGTTTCGAATTTTTGTTTCAGGATATGCCGTAGATGTTCGATCACGTTCTATATCTGGAGATTGACCCGGTGTTTCCATCACTTTTGGACAGTTATAGAGGGCCCATGTCTTGGCATTCAAAGAGCTCTGTTTGGGATCGTTGTCCGCATATACTTAAAAGTGCTCCCTGATGCCCAATTTTTCGGCACTTGGAATCAAATTTTTCCTTAAGTAGGTTTATGTTACCATGCTGGTTCAAAATTCCTTCGATAAAAATTAAATTGCCGACCCCATTAGCTGACATACATCCCCAGACCATCACGGACCCACCACCATGTTTGACCGTTGGGCGTAAATTGGCTATATCCATCTCCGTATTCGGTTTCCTCCACACTGTTTGTTTGCCATCCAGATGCAAATATGTTTATTTCGACTCATCCGAAAAAACCAGCGTACCAGAACTCTTTTGGCTTAGTTCTTGCCTGTTGCGGTCATTAATATGAGGCTTGTAAAATATAAATATATAATTTAAACTCGTTGTTAGTTTTTTGGGACTGACTTCAAGGGATTTTTTATTTGGCGAACTATCCACCTTTCATCGTTTTCAGTTAATTTCTTTTTGCCTGAACTCGAACTTTTATTTCGGACTGCACTGTTTGTTTTACTCCTTTTAATGATATACTGAATGGTACTTCGAGGTCTATTAAGGATTTCAGCTATCTCAATAAAACTTTTTCCATTAATATGATGGAAAATCGCCAGCTCGCGTTCTAAGGCGATGTTCGCTTCATGGTTTTTCAATGAAGCTTTTTTAAATGATATAAAATATCAGGAAATCACTAAAGACACCTCCAGTCACAACTTCAGCTATGCCCAATTGGAAAAATCTGAATCCCCGAAATTTTTATCGAATTAAAACAGTCGCGATTTTCAGTGACACCATATTGCACAATTCGGAGCATTCCACGTTTGAAAAACTGGGAGTGGCAACACTGTTTTGCGAACATATTAGTAAGAATTATTTTGCGTTACCTTTGTTTTAAGACATATTTTGTGCAAAATATTGCTTACTTTAAAAAGTTATGAAGCCAATTGTAAATTCACATTTTCAATGACACTCACTGTAGATGTGCCAGTTCATACAACAAACATGTCTTCGGCCCTGGCGTTCGGCTACCGCTGCGTCATCATGAGCCAGCCAGCAGCAACGCTTTGCATGTGTTCGTATAACACAAAAGATGTGATTGTGTGCTCTTTCGTTTTAGCTCGCGCACACTGTAGCTGAAATCGGCTGAAATCGGCGCTGAAATCGGCGCTGAAATCGGCGCTGAAATCGGACTGAAAGCTGAGCTGATCTGATTCTGAGCAGAATCAGCATGGTGCGTACATTGTCGGCTGATCTGATTTGCTGAAAGCTGAAAGCCATAGTCTCCCTTTGTCTCTCTTTAAGTTGCATCAAATGTTATCATTATAATTATATTATAATATTATTAATTAATTATTACATCACAGCAAGTACAGTAGCCAGACGGAAGTTTTCTTCGTTTTTTTTAATTCCGTGTATTTCAACCACATTTTTGTTGTGTATTGTAGTCGTATTACTTTTATTTTACGAATTATTATTGTATTTTTTCAATTATTCTTTTTTTATAACAAAAACATTTTGGTCTTTCGAGCGTTTACTGTACTTGGGGACATAGTATATTATATTTATTATTGACATATGAAAAGGACAATAATACAACTTTTTGCCCAATTTTTCTGATATCGCCTTCCAGAAATTATAGAAATTAAACGATTTGAATGATTTTAAATAATCCCGCTTATTCCCTAGCGCTGGGTTAACTGCAATTTCGCTTAACAGTGTTTCGCAGCCCATTTTCTTTCAGCAATGAACCAATTCACTTGAACAGAATCAGCAATCAGCTTGCTGAAAAACAAACATGCTTGATCGATCAAACTAAGCTGAGCTGATTTCAGCGAGCTTTTTTTCAGCTTTCAGCTCAGCTCAGTCAGCAATGTGCGCACTTGCACCGGTGCAGTGTTTGTTTTTCAGAGCTTAGAAATAAGCTTTCAGTCGATTTCAGCTACAGTGTGCGCGAGCCCTTAGAGTTCCAGGTTTTAGTTTGGTTTCTGTTTTCTGTTTGTGCTTCTTATTTTAATTTTATGGGTGCACACGCATTCTCACGTACTTTGCGTGTGTTAAAAATTGCGGCCGCTAGAACCAAATTTAAGTTTGGCTTTTGTTTTGAGTCTTCAGCTTATTGATGAACAGACGTGACCGCCCAAAAAAATAAATGAAGAATGTGCAGGGTGGGTGGGGTGCGGTACACTTAAGCGTGGGAAATAAAATAAAAGCTGTTATTTTCTTGATTTAATTGAATACGTAAATATTAATATGTAAATTATACTACAAAAATTTAAAATATTTCAAGAGTAAAATTACACATTTATATCATTATTTTAGACAGGTTGATTATAAATTATATAAATATTATGTAACGCCGTCGGTTCTCGACTTCCTTGCTGCCGTATTACCAACTTTGTCAACAAATTCTTTTTTCAGGAATAAATTTAAATATACGTTTCTAAGAATATGTATGTACATTGGAGTTGCGCTTATTTATAAAAAGTTTAATTTTCAAAGGTCTCAGGGTCTAAAAAGTGTTCCTTTGTTATAAAAAATAAAATATAAAGTTTCAGCCCAATTTGACAACGTTTAGAGGTCTTGACTTGAGGTCAAAGTTGAAACATACGATATTTGGCCAAAGGTTTCTATGGCAGCTATAATATATATCGCTCTGATCGGATTGACTTTTTTGGGATCTAGAATATTAAAATATGATCCATCCCTTTAAATTTCAACTTGATTGGTTAACATTTAAGCCAACAATAAATAGTTAACCGTCAGCTTTGTTATTATATTGATATTGACTAGCATATTCTTTTACGACGTTTAGCAACTTCTGAAACTCATCTATTTTTGGTTAGTATTTGGTTATAGTCTTCGCATGTTTAACGGCACGTTCGGTTGTAATTAACCACTTTTTAAATGTTTTAATATATTTTATTTTGAAAATCTTCATTACTATGCCATTCTTGAAGAATCTTTAGTTAAAAACACGTTGGAAATATTAACCGATCAAAAAATTTAACAGAATTAGGGTGTCACAAAATCAGATAGTCTCTTTGTAATAAACGTTGAAAATCATTTTTTTACAAACTTGGCGTTTTGCAGTTTTGACATCATCATGGTCAACACAAGAGTTGCTTCGCCATTTCGTTTCTCCAAGAAAGTAACTTTATCGTTAAACAATATCGATATTTTCATCAGATAAATACCACAAATGGCTGCGTCTTTTTTTAAAACGACGTTTGCAATTTTCGGATCAAATTCTTTATAGTTGTACATTTCGCATATAAATTGAAAGTCCGAATTTGGAGCTTCAAAAGCTAATGTTGACCGAAACCAATAATTTATATAAGAACGCACTATAAAATAGAAACGTCGCGCAAATATTTTCTTTTCGAGTTGTCAACTTAAACTTCATCTCGAAAAATATATATATTTTAAAGATATAAATCGCCTTATACATCCAGCGTGGATGGTGCATTGGTCCGGCGAGTCGGAAACAACGACCATTCGAACCGATCCTACAAAAATTGTATTTAACTCTAAACAATTCAGCGTAATCAGTACGCGCATTATTTTTTCATTTAAACTTGAGAGAAAGTTAATTATTGCATTTATTCTGTCATTTAAATTCGTTGCAACGTACTGATGGGGTCACACCAAACTTAAACTTGATTTTGTCTAATAGTCTTCCAGGAATCTTTAAACCTGGCAAAGAGTGCAACGTTTGTACCTGATGTAGCTTCGAACATGACTCAAATGCTGCCCGCAAATGTATTTCACTAGTGGTGGATGTCTTCGCATGGGAGGTATAAGAGTCTTTGTCTAATAGTTTTTCTAGGCGGAAGGGGAAGCGCCGTTAATTTTTCCAGAATTGACACAGTTGCATAAAAACAGGCTTTTTAATTTGATCATCCCAATTTCATACCCATTCCGAATGCATTTTGGGTAGACGAGGTTGGCAACTCGATATTTTAATACCTGCACGTGTAATTGCGCATTAGTCTGAAAAGTTGAATGTTGATCATTTATTGTTGGCTTAAATATTAACAAGTCGAGCTGAAATTTTGGGGCTGGATTATATTTTTAATATCCTAAATCAGGAAAAAAATTCAATCCGATCAGAGAGATATATAGTATACCTGCCATATAGGAACCATTGGCCAAACATCGTATCGGCACCTCTAAACGTTGTCGAATCGGGCTGAACTCGGAATTTCGATTCCGACACATTTTTTTTTCGCCCGTACAAATAAGCGCAAGCCTAATGTACATACATACTAAGATAAATACGAATACAAACATACATATATATGGATTTGTTTTTACATACATTTCAAATCTCCTTGTCAATCGCGCGCTTTCCGATGGGAAATGTGCAAAAAAGAAAAAAAAATTTTGATGCGTGTCACACCTTGAATACTTCTATGGAAAACTCTTATGATTATTTTATTTCAGCTCTTAAGCACGGAATCTTGTGGAGAAAGTCATGTACTGCATTTGAATTTTCCTTTGTTCGTTGCTGTGATTTTAAAGTATTTTAGAGTATTAACCATTTTAAAGAAGCTTGCCACCCAACATCAAGATAACTGTAATTTTGAATACTGGAAATAAAAGAATGTAATAAATCTGATATCTTTATGTACATATGTATGTACATAAGATATTTCATAATTGAATTGTCCATGAGTATTCAAGGTGCGACACGCATCTAAATGTTTCTTTTCACTTTCCCATCGTGGAGCGCGCGATTGACAATTGATTGAATTATATGTAAACTTATTCCATAATTATTCATGCATATATATATTTAAGTATATATATATATATTTTTTTTCCCAGATCGTATATTTGAATATATCATTATTTTAGTTTAAATCACTTTTTATATGTGATAAAACAAAGAAGTCGATAACCGACGCCGTTTACATAATTTGTGTATAATTTATAATCAACCTGTCTAAAAATATAAATGTGCAATTATATTATTGTAATATTTTATTTTGTAGCATAAATCAAACAACAGATTTTATTTATTTCCTACCCAAGTGCGTCCCGAATCACCACCCACCTGCCCATTCTTCATTTATTTGGTTTTTGACTTCAAATTTTGCCCCTAGCGGCCAGCAATACAATAATGCACACGCAAAGTACGTGAGAATGCGTGTAAAATCATATATACACACTTGATCATAATACGTACACACATCTACGTAAACATTACAGAAAAACGGTTTTATTCAATATTTTAAACTTAAAATTAGTTCTCAATTATTCCTTAAGTATTTGTTTTCAATAAAATAAATTTGATTATGTTATATCGGATAGTGTTATAAAAGAAAATAGATCAATTTTACTTCAATGTCAATCAGGCTGCTCAAAATAGGTAATAGGTACACTTCAAAGTATTGTTATGAAAAAGTTTGTTAACTGATTATTATTATTTTTTGTTTGCCTAAATAGGATTTAATAGTTAATATCCGATGTATCCACATCTATTTTTGTCACCTTTATTTAATTATTTTGGCATACTTTAATAAGCGTCTGGCAGGTGTCTCATAAACCCCAACTTTTGATCCTCCCATAATTTTTGATTATTTGCAAAATGAAAACTTACTAATTTCTGTGTCGTACATCTCCCCACAAGTTTTCGATTGATTTTAAGTCGAAAAAATTTATCAAGCCACTTTAAAACGTCAATTGTTTGGTCCTCAAAACATTTGGTCAAAAAGCTTTGATGTGTGCTTTGGGTCGTTATATTTTTAAATACCCAATGGAAAGTCATGTTTTCAGCATAAGGTAGCATAACTTCCAATATGGATTTGTATTGCTCAGCGTCCATTCTGTTCGTTGTCAGGAAAAAGTGGACTCACGCCGTACCAGGATGAGCAGCCCCATATCTTTAACTGGCACCTCCATGTTTGACAGTTTTTTTTGTGAACATGGATCAAATTCCGTTCATTTAGGGCTTCCTACATTGCTTTCACATTCATTCCTAAAAATTTATTTTAGTTTCATCGCTCCATAAAAGGTTTCTCCACTTTTTCTCTCCGGCGCATCCCGTCTTT
This sequence comes from Drosophila lowei, assembly GCA_008121275.1. Classification (NCBI taxonomy): domain Eukaryota; kingdom Metazoa; phylum Arthropoda; class Insecta; order Diptera; family Drosophilidae; genus Drosophila; species Drosophila lowei. Next base: position 35,661,971 of record CM017781.1, on the reverse strand, counting down.
CAGTCTTGATGATCTTTAGCAAAAGTTTGCCCAATGGCTATATTTTTTGATGCCTAAGTGGGACCTTTCTTTCTATTCTCTCTGGAAGGTTGGCTTGTTGTAGCCTCTACGGATCGTTAGACATTAACTTCTAGTCCAATTTCTGCTGCAAAAGCATTTGACGACTTAAATAGGTATTTTTCCTCGAAGAAAAGTATGCAGTGGTCAAGTGTTATGTTTTTCTGTTTATTTCGCGAGTTTCCTGACTAGGTTATAATTTTAAAGCATTTTAACAAAATTATGAGATTTTCTCATTAATTTGGCAATGGGCCCGAAGGATTGGACTAATTTTTCAGACTAAGAGCCAATCGGGCTTCTTCTTCTGTACAATAAGAATTTCGGCCCATTCTTGTAAAAAAATAATAATTATTTGTTTATATATAGACTAGCTAAATGGAATAGATGTTTAATGGCCAAAAAGCCAAAAATTTCCAAATTATTCACTTGATATTCAAAATTTACTGACACTGTACCTATTATTTTGATCATTCAAAATGTGAGGTCAACTCCACAATTTCGATTAAAGCTCTGTTATTCGGCGGTTCCCCTGTTTCATTTTTGTCACGAAACTGCAACACATTGAAAAATAAAACATACCAAAAAATTTGGTTTTCAACACTTAAAGTACGATAAAACTAATTATTAATGAAAAGCTTCAACGTGTACCTATTATTTGATCAAGTGTGTATACCAATATATTCCAGGAACTCTAAAAACAGAAGGAGCATACAATCACATATTTTTGTGAAAACAATTGTGCGTGTTATAATAACACATGCAAAGCGTTGCTCTCTGCTGGTTGGCTCATGATGGCGCTGCGGTAGCCGAGCGCCAGAGCCGAATACCCTGGGATTTAGTTTTTCTGTGTTCGTTGTGCGACATGTTCGTTGTATGAACTGGCACATCTATATACTGTATGGTTAGTGGTTATATCCAGCGAGACTAGCAAATTAAAGTCAATAAAAACACATTTCAATGACTTATGTTTTGCTATATCTTCTTCGAAGTATGAGGCAGGAACCTACTATTCCAGGACTGGTATTGTAATCGCATAGTGTAATTAGTCAAAAAATCGGTAAAAAAAAAAAAGTACTAAGACAGAATTTTTGTTTTAGATAACACAGGCTGATTGAAATATGGTGATTTCAAAGAATCACCGGAAACAAAATTAACGTGTAATGAAACAAATTTCCATTTCATATTCTAAATATTCTAAAGTTCTTCAACAAAGTCTCTTCCACATATTGAACTATAAAACGGGAGGAGCAGAGTTGCTGCTGCTACCGCAACTCTACATTTATACCCGATACATAGTCAGTATGGCTGTCCTCCGGCAGACGGTTTTAACAAAGAGTGCATGCGAGAGAGACAGAAAATCAGTCAGAACGTTTCGTCGGGCGCTGCGTAGCCACCGCAAATTTAGTTGTTCCTTTTTTGGTTATAATAATGATCCGATCTGATCCAGATTCTTCAGTTTAGAAGATATGGTCATTCTCTACGATTCTGCTTTTTAATTTTCTCGTATCTTCAAAATTGTAGATGCCACAGATTTTCATCCTTGGTGGGGCGGAAGTGGGTGGCACGAAATTTTAAAATAAACTTGTAACAGTGAGATCTACCAGGAGTGTGGATACCAAATTTGGTTTGCTCTAGCTCTAAAAGTCTCTGAGATCTGTGGATGACACAGATTTTCGTCCTTTGCGGGGGCGGAAGGGGCTGGGCGAAATTTTGAAATACACCTGTGCAGGTTCGATATCACAGGAGTGTGGAAATCTAGGCGCTCATTTTTGATAGGCAAAATCCGACCATGAAACGTGTGTGTTAGAGAGACAGAGCGAGAAAAGAATGAAATTGTTTTGCCATTCTGGCTATAATAATGATACGATCTAGTTCAGATTCTACAGTCTAAAAGATATAGTCATTCTGTACGATTCTACGTTCTTGGTTTTCTCGTATCTTTAAAATATGCCACAGATTTTCGTCCATTGTGGGGGCAGCGGAAGGGGTCAGGGCGATGTTTTGAAATACACTTGTAACAGTAACATATCACAGAAGTCAGGATACAAAATGTCGTAGCTCTAGCTCTTATAGTCTCTGATCACTAGGCGTTCATAGGGAACGACTGACAGACATAACTCTATCAACTCGGCTATTTATGCTGATCAAGAATATATATACTTTATGCGGTCGGAAACGCTTCCTTCTGGAAGTTACACACATCGGGTATAAAAATCCAAAAAATTAGCTTGTTTTCGACTTACAGTATTTGTTTATTCTTCCTTTTCTCCTTGCAATTTTTGTAACGTGCGCATATTAACATTAAATAAAAACGAGGGGAACGTTGTGAGTTGCTGCTGCGACCGCAACTCTCCATTTATTCCCGATACATAGTCAGTATGGCAAAGGGTGCGTGCGGGAGAGAAATAAACGTGTCTGAACATATCGTCGGGCGCTGCGTAGCCACTGCAAATTAATTTGTTCCTTTTTGGCAATAAAAAATGTTCCGATCTGATCCAGACTACGCAATCTGGTAGATATGGTCATTCTCTACGATTAAGCGTTTTTAATTTTTCGTATCTTCGAAATTGTGGATGCCACAGATTTTCGTTTTTTGTGGGGGTGGAAGTGGTCGGCACAAAATTTTGTGCAATATCTCAGGAGTGTGAATACCAAATTTGGTTTCTTTAGCTCTTATTTTCTGAGCACTAGGCGCTCATAGGGACGGACAGACATGGCTCAATCGACCCGTCTATTGATGCTGATCAAGAATATATATACTTTATGGGTCGGAAACGCTTCCTTCTGGACGTTACACACATCCATTTTCACTACAAATCTAATACACCCCTATACTCATTTTGAGTGTCGGGTATAAAAAGGACCCGTTCACGCTCAAAAACAGAATCCTAAACCACTTTAACAAAATACTCGACTCATACATCTCACAATCTCTCAAACTCAGCCTAGTTCTCCCGATTCTAAAACCACAAAAACCACTAGGTTAAGTTAGGTTAGGTTGAGGCGGCTGCCGGGCTCGCTCGGAGCCCGTCACACTTAGGCCGGTTTCGACCCGTTGTGATACCGCATAGGATCACTCCTTCCTGCGTTGTGAGACTTCCTGTCAGCAATTATCCCATCCAGATGCTCTCACAAAGTTCGCTATCTTCCTGGGACATAGTTTGGACACCTCCGAAATGTCGTGTAGAAAGACTGAACCCAAGTGCTGTAGCCTTCTTCTGCTGAGAGCTGGTCAGGAGCAGAACAGGTGTTCCAATGTCTCCTCCTCTTCCTCGTCTCTGCAGCTGCGGTAAAAATCATTATAGGGGGCACCCATCCTGCATGCGTTGACACCTACTCGCCAATGTCCTGTAAAGGAACGTATGACTGGGCTGCACCTTTTTCTGCTAAGTTTGCAGAGCTTAGAGGTGCGCTTCCTATCTATGGTCGGGGGAAGGGGATTGTAGTACCAGATCTGGCCTCGTCCGCTATACAGTTGCCCTCAATGTCCAGGTGACTCGGGACCCACATAACGCTAATAGCAAATTGCTGAGCCATCTCGTGAAGAGATTTGCGGCAGTCTGCCACGGTGGCCGAGTTCGAGGAAATCGCATTTAGTGATTTGATCTCAGCCTGGCTGTCGCTATAAATGTTTAGCTGGGTTGCCGTCACGGCAAACGCTTGTAGGCAGTTAATGGCCTCGCTGATTTGCTATGATTTCCGCTTGAAAGACGCTGCAGTGATCTGGTAGCCTGAAGGAATGCCTTATGTTTAGCTGTTCAGAGTAGATTCCCCCTCCGACTCTGTCGTCCAGCTTTGATCCATCTGTGCAGATGTTTATGGCCCCATCTGGGCCTGGGTCCCTCGAGCCATTCGTCTCTGTGAGGGATGATTGTGTTGAAGGGGTAACTGTGTACTCTCTTGGAACTTGGTAGTCTGTTTTGAGGGGGACGGTATTGCTATTATTTAATATGGCTGGAGCGGACCTATGCACTGTGTCACCCATTGATTTGAGTCTTTTAGGACGTATTGCTGCTGCTTTCTGCCCGTTCCTTTCCTGCGAAGTCAAGGCTCTGTAGGCATTAGATGGCATTTAGCGCATCATTTGGGGTGGTGCGGAGAGCTCCACTGATGCATAGGGCGGCGGTTCGCTGAACTTTGCCCAGTTGTTTGATGATCGTCCTTTTGATAGGCCGCCACCACACCGTAACTCCGTAGAGTAATATTGGTCTGACTATTGCTAGATATATCCATTGGACTATACTTGAGTTCATGCCCCATCTTAGCCCAATGGCTTTTTGCATGTGTAGAGTGCAGTCGTTGCCTTCTTCACTCTATCTTTGACATTCAGGTTCCAGTTAAGCTTCTTGTCAATTACCAACCCTAAGTAACTGGCACTATCGCTAAAGGAGAGCCTGCATCCATGTAATATTGGTGGGTTGAGGGGGGATCTTGTATTTGTTTGTGAATAATACGAGTTCCGTTTTGAGGATTTACTCCCAGGCCGCGCGATTCTGTCCATTCCGACAGTTGCGCTAGCTTCGCGGTCATTAAGTCGCAGAGTGTTTGGGGATATTTTCCCGAGAGTCTAAATGGCAACGTCGTCCGCATAGGCCACGACTTTGCAGCCCCTCCCTCTAGGTCGCATAGAATCTTTTGACTGCTATGTTCCATTGGTGAAGAAGGAGACAGGACAACACCTTGCGGGGTGCCTCTGTTGACATACCTTTGACTGGGCCGACGATCCCATCGATGATGTCACCGTCCTGCATATGAGCAATCAATGAGCATCGACAGCTGACGGTCCACCCCAGGTCAGTCCAGGACTTCTGTAATGACGCCCGGTAAACGTTGTTGAAGGCTCTCTCAATATCGAGAAAGGCTATTAGTGAGTACTCTTTGAGATGCATAGATTTCTCTACCGCTGAGATTACTTCATGACCTGCTGTTTCGTGGATTTTTCCTTTCCAGTAGGCATTGCTTGTTCGTGACAGCAACTGAGGGTGTATAGTTGTCCTCAGTTCCTGAAGATACAAGTCTCTCAAAGGTTTTGAGGAGGAAGGACGATAGGCTGACAGTTGGTTCAAAGTCTTTTGCAGTTGAGTTGGAGGCTTTCCCTTGCTTTGGGGATGAAGACTATCTTTGCCTTAAGCCAAGCTTGTGGTATTTACCCACTGCCAGTATCTTCCTGAAGATATATTGTAGCTAGTTGATGGCCATGTCCCCGGCCTTACCTGGTCCGTGCATGGCGATTTGAACGATTTGAAGCTGTTTACTGCCAGCCTATATTCCATTTTAAGGATGTGATCCATCGATGTTACCAATCCCTCTTTAGGGATTGCCAACTCTTTGACTATGTCCCTAACAGTTTGTGTGACACTAACGTGAGGGTCAATAACCTCCTGCCGATTTTTAATTATAAAAGTGGGGTCGTTGACCCGATTACAACTAAATAAATTTGAGTAAGGATGAAGCTGAAAAGTGACTCACCGTGTGTCCGAGCTCCCCATTGGGTGTGGTGAGCGTTGGCATCGCAACCTATTAGTAGGTATATGTCCGACCTTTTGCTGTCGCTGGCTGGTTTGCGAACAAGGTCGTTGGGACGATCATTTTCATGGGCCATATAGGACGACATCATTTTAGATGTGTCCCTTCAGCTCTAATTCTTTCCGCCTTTTTCGCTATCGCTATAATTATGGAGCGGAAAGATATTTATTTTTGATCTACAATCATCTTGTACTCCTTCGTCTCTAGTCCAAAACCTCCCACTATCCAAGGTTCCTGTAATTAGATTACGTCCGCTTTTCTTCTGGGTGCAGTATTAGGCAGCGGATGCTGCTACAGTGTTGGAGATTGATCTGAAGGAACCTTAAGGACATCGTTGGTTCTCAACCACTGTAATGTTGTCTAGGTCGTCTTCGACGTCCTCGTCGTGACACATCGCCTCGAGTTCTTCCCTCAGCGTGCTGTCCATACATAATAAAAGAGTAAACTTAGATGGAACAAAGTGTACTATGTGAAATCAATTACCAACAAAATTTTGCAAAAAATTTAATTTTTAATTTGAAAGCATAATATTTCCCCATTGGCGTTTAATATTATCCAAGTTATGCATCTGGAAAGTGCGGTTCGTTCGTTCTCTTTCGTAGTGACCAAACGTAGTTTGTTTTTGCGCTTCGCTTCGTTCCGTTTATTTTTGTATAAACAGCCGCTGTTCGACGCAATAATATATTCAGCCTTAAAATCCTGAAAATCTTTTCTTTCCGCGAGCGCATGCCTTTAATTTGTGTAAAAGTCTAATTTAATTGCTTTGTTTCGAGCGTCGGGTAGTGTGTATGTTGTTGTTGCTGCTTGTAAATTACTACGCTCTCACATTCTAGCCCGCTCTCATCTCGTAGAATTTGGTGTTCTATTACTCTCTTCCTAGTACCCAATTGTAACTAACTGTTCTTTCTCTCTCGCTCACGCAACTTTCTGGGCAGAAGCACTCTCTTTTTATTAGCTCTTGGCATAGCTGCTCTCCTCTTTGCTCTCATTTTTACTAATTCCGGTTTTAAGCGTTTGTCGCCACATTGGTCTGATACCAAATTGTATTGAAATTTTTATTGAAAGTTTTTAAATAAATAAAATTAAATAATTAGAATGGAATTCGCTGTGGTCTGCCAAAAATTTGCAAGGAGGTGATCACACACATGACCAGCCAAGTGTCCCCTGCTGACTCCGCGACAGCGTAGCCCCTGCGTCCCCTGCGCGGAATTTTGTGGCCTCGTGGGTGATGCCATCTCGAAACGTAGTGGCTTGCATTACAGTTGCGAGGCAAAACCAATACGATCGGCTCCTAGCCATGGGTCTCTCAGTTTAGCGGTTTGAAACTGCTTAATGAGTCTCCGAGGCGCAAAAGGATAAATCCGCGCGATCTGCAAATGGTAACAGTCAGTCAGCCACTCGTTACCACTCAAAGTGTGCAGCAGTTGATTTTGTTTGCAACTCCAAGGGCAACGATAGCTGCTGGCGATGGGTCGGTAGCCGAGGTCATCCTTCGTAGAACGTGCAGCCAGAAACGTCTGTAGCGTCCGGTAGTGTCCACAAGCTCACCAGCTGTCCTCAGTATATTCCGATCCCACCAGTGAATAAGGTTCCGGACCTCGGATGTTGCCACCACAGGTAATAGGCCTGTGGTTTAAACCACTGGTGGGAGTCCCACCAAAACGACAAGTTTTTGTCTCACGGCTGGCCCCTGATCTCACATCGAATGATGTAACTGCTTTATTCAAAGCAGAATAAAATAGGTTTCAAGATGGAGAAGTTCAACTTCTCTTTATGCCAGGGGAGATAGCCTCTTTAAGATAAGCGTCTCCCCAACTCAGTTTGACACCATTTGCTCATGGAATTTTGGCCGGAGCATTTGGTGGTGAAGGGAGTTTAAGGCAGAAGAAGAATAGGCCCCCAATAACTCCTCACAAATCATCCCAGTGGTGCCATCCTCCTCCTCCAACGTCAACCTCAACTTCCTCAACCCTTCTAAAAACTAACTTCTCTCACCAGTAACTTATCAAGAATGTTAGGGCTTGCGTAGAAGTAAACTCCAGCATTCTTTTTTCCGGAGATGAATATTGCATTTGCTTCCCACGTTATTGCTTACCGAAACCTGGTTAAAGCCGGACGTTCTTAGTTCGAGGTTTTGACAGGTAATTTTAACTTTAGGAAAAGATCGTTCGTCTCGACGTGCAGGAGGGGTTCTGATTGCAGTGAACTCTAACTTCGCGTCGGAACACTTCTGGTCAAGTCCAACAGGAACTGGAATTCCTGTGTGTAAACTGATTCTTCCCGCTTTCGCTATATTCATTACTTGCTCGTATATCCCTTCTTCGGATATTTCAATTTATGAGCAGCACTTGTCCGCTTTAGCCGCTGTTTTCTTCCTCGCTATCAGATAAAGATCATATGATGGTTCTTGGTGAACTGTGAACTGCCCATGTCACGACATGACTTTGTTGACGGCTTGTTTAACCTGTCCCCGTCTCAAAGTCAATCATGTGAAAAATTCCTTGGGTCGATTGCTTGTTCTGTGCTTTGTATCCGACCATAGTTTTGTTAACCCGAGCCCTCCCGCGCACTATACCTGAATACGCTTACCATCCTGCACGAATTGTCGCTAGATGGGACCAACTGTATTGGTCGGTCGAGTAGGCTATCTGAACGTGTCCGCTGCTTTCGTAAAGTCGAGTTTGCGAAACCTTTAATAGCCGCATCAAGTAACAGCGGATTTGTGCACTGATGTTTTAAAGGCACAAACATTTTTACAATGTACTGGCACAATTTTGGATTCTTGTGTCCCTTTTTCTTGTCCGACTAGATTCGGGAAATCCTCCTTGGTTTGCAAAGAGTTATCCAGTCTAAAAACTTAAAATCAAGACTTTATAAAAAATTTCAAGATGTTTTCAGTTCTTAATGCTCAATGCTATAAGAACTACTTTATCTCGATGCAGGATAAGTTTTTCAGGACCCAAAAACAGTTTACAGCTTCGTAAACAGTAAGCGCAGAACGTCTGAAAACCCATCTCCCGCTATCATTTCTTAATACGTCGGCAAATAATGATCAGGCAATTGTTTTGTCCAATTTTTCCAAACCACCTATTCTGAGGACAGCTACTCTGGTCATCCGTACGCATATGGTTTACCGAGGTCGAACGGCATTTACAGTTCCTTGTTAAATGAACGTTCCCTACTTCATGATCTTCGACTAGTTAAGCCGGTGTTTTCACCGAGGTCCGTAGGTATTCAGGGTACTGCGTCGAGGCTTTGTATGGACCCTTGCTTTTAAACTAGTCACCCTGTCCATTGATTCTTCTTGCTTCCTACCGATCTGGAAGAATTCCTCTCCATAAAAAGTAGCAAGTCTGGACGCAAACAATTATAGAGGTATATCAAGTTATCCGTTATTCCTAAAATGTTTGAGAAAAATTTTTCCGCACTTGCAACATCTCTGCAAGTCACTTATATCTCCAATTCAGCATGGATGTATAAGGCGGCGATCAACCACGAAATTGTTAATTTTACCTCTTTCATTATCAAAGGCTTTCAAGGTAACTTACAGACGGATGCTATTTACACCGACTTTTAAAACATTCGACTCTGTAAACCATTCCCTTTCTAGCATATAAACTTGACCGCCCAACCTCCTGAGATTGATTTCTAGCTACCTTTGTTCTAGGTCTCAAGAGTCCTCTTTTAAAAACTCCTCTCTTCACCAGTCAAGGTTTCTTTTGGGAGTACCACAGGGCAGCCATCTAGGCTCCTTACTCTTCACACTCTGTATTAATGACTTGTCTTCGGTATTAACATACTCTCTCGAGTACTCATGTATGCGGATGATGTTAAACTCTGTGTCCAGTATAAGGACATTTCATTTTAATTCTCGCTTGCAATCCGATCTCAATAACTTTTTATGGTGTTGTGCAAACTTGTTACACCTTAATGCCTCGAAAATAATGAAATTTCATCGTTCTAGCCTTGTTGGCTCCCTAGACCCTATGTGGGTGGTTCTCTTTGAGAGAATTACCCTGGTGAATGATCTTGGTGTCTTATTAGACGCAAAGCTTAAGTTTTCTGAACACATTTCTACCATGGTAAATAAGGCCATGGAGCGTGCTTTAGTTTATAAAGAGGTGGTCATGTGAATTTGACGACCTATATAACAACAAAGACTCTCGATACCTCGCTAGTTCGTCCGATGCTCCTGTGTATGGTGCCACTAGTACAAAGAACACCAGGACCGTATAATCAGTCCAGATAAACTTACTCATTGCTCTGCGGGCCTTAACTGGGATGCAGGTGTGAGAATGCCATCTTACTCTAGTAGATTGCTATTAGTAAACCTCCCATCCTTAATTAACCGTAGAAAAATGCTTGGTGTGATTTTTAGGCACAACTTGATCAAGGGTGACCTAGATAGCCCTGATCTGTTGATCCGCATAAACTTCACGATTCCTACTAGATTCACTAGAAACTATATACCTTTGTCTCTTCCACTTTGTAGATGGAATTATTCTCTGTACGAACCAATAAGAGGGCCTTATGCCTCGGATTTTAATTCCTCTACCATATTATATCCACCACTAATTCCTTCCTCTTATTTATATTACTAATACTCACATACCTTTCTCTTAATTAATAATTTTTAGTGAATTGTTTATATTTTTGAATGCATGCTAGTCTCTTAGTAATGTTTAGTTCTAATTTTTCTCGCATATTAGTAAAATAGCTATCTTTTCTGGAATGTTTGCGTTAGGTTCGGCCTGGATATATCACATAATCATTCGAAAACGCCTCTCGGTCAGTTGGGCGGGAGGATTCTGCATTTGCCTGGGATTTACGCGTAACAGCCAACGCTAATTTATCACATCGGCGACTTGATGGATTACAGTAAATGCATCGCCACTTGAAATTTTGCAGCCATTGTAATATCAACGTCCAAATGTATTATTTCAAATCTTCATTTTCAAGAACTGGCTGGGTATTGATGGTGATCAAAATTTTATTCTTTAGGATACCGTAGAATCTTTGTTTATGGTGCAACAACGATGACAGCACCAACTTATATATCCACAAACTCAATTTGAAATCAACGGGTATAATATACATACCAACACTACCGAAATCAGCCACTGATCCCCTAAAAATATACTGCACTGGAATTGTCGGGAATCAAATTCAGACTGGTACCAAGACACACAGGAAAAAATGCAGTAGTTTTTTGGTAACCATATATAAAGCTATTTTTCCAAAACCCACGGACCACAATGAAATAACAAATTACAGTAGAATTGAAGATAAAAACGGTCTCACAATTTTGGTTTTATTTTGGTTTTGACAAAGACTTTACAATAGACTAATTATAAAATGTTTACTTTTTCCCTGAGTAGATACGGTTTACTGTTATTTTACAATGCCACTGAAAACGATTACAATATTAAAGTGCGGAACGTGGCTTTCATCTGGAGGAAAAACTACAAATCACAATAAAATTCACCTTAGTTGTTAAATCTTCACATTTAAACCTGGATGCTTTATAAGACCGACATGAAAAATCCGCTCAAATGTAAATAGATCTCCCGTTTTGTTTGGATTACAAATAAATTGGATGGCTATTTATTTTCCATAACCACCAGGGTATATTGGATGATTTAAAGTTACGTGGTGATGAAGTTTCTAGGATAATATTTATGTTTCTAGTAATTGAAGCAATAACTTAATACATTGAATTTATGGTTTCAGCATAGTATAATACATGATTTGGGTCGCGCAAAGGAAATCCTGGGTAGAAGCAAGGAATTAAATGCCTCACTCGAAGCTCCTCGTTTAGATATGCCGGCTACCAAGCGATTTATTGCTGCTGGAATGCATACACGTTTTGTGGACATGGGGGGCGTTATGGTTACTGAAGAACAATACAAAAGAAGTCTTTTGGACGTTGGGAATTGTAAAATAGATAAATAGTTGTTTTACAAAATAAAAGGCTGCAGAAATGGAACATTTTGGGTTTATATACAAACATGTGCGAACATATGTTTTGTAATATTTTTCACCCTTATAATAGCCAAAATTTACATATAATAAAAGATCTTTTATTATACGTTATTCGTAGCGAAAAATTTGATATTGTTTTCGTCTAGATTTTTTATAAGGAAGTTGAAACCGATATTGAATACAGAAATATTACTTTTTCTCTGAATATTACGGTTTTGTCCTTTCTGACACTTGGATCTTTAAGGCGAGCCCATAGTCATGATCGGGACTCTGCTCAGTCCCTTCTAGACACATTATTTTTCTGAACGTAGAAATTAAGCGAACCGACACGACAGAAAATCATGTCTTGCTGGTCAGTCACAATACGCAAAACAGCCAATCTAGCGAAATAAAATTAAAATTTTGAAATGTAAACAACTTAAATTTTGTTGTTGGATAATTAAAAAAATATTTTTTCAATTTTTGGGTAGCGTTTAAAGGTAACATATGTTTTCGTAGGTACATCATACAATTTTGTTGGTCTTTTAACACTGAACAATTTGGCTTGTACGAGTGTGAAAGAGGTAAAACGCGTGGCTACGCTATCGTACACTGCAATTTCATGTGTTCCTTCTGGCTATAATAATGATCCGATCTGATTCGGCAATCTGCTAGATATAATTAAATTAAAGGAATTAAAGTCAAATATTAAAATATTAAAAGCTTCAAATTTTTTGTTGGATTCGATTACCAATACACTATTTGGGCTATCGATAATTTTCTTTAAAATTATTTATCGATATTCGGTCAGCTGTAAGCATTTAATAGGCTCTGCACACTGACACATCCGGGAACGGTGGAATTTTTCGACAGATGTGAAACCCTATTCACACTGGCACTATCCACCATCCACCATCCGTCAAAACAGCTGATGAGCATAAAATTACAAAGTTTTGTTCTGAATTGTGAAATTTTCACAATTTTATATTAGTAAATTTGCTATATTATTGACTATAATAAAACAATCCATATATGTACAATAAACTTTACTCCTTGGACTCCCTTAAAATTGCAGCAGCTGTTTGGAAGTTGGTTTGGCCTTGGCTGCTCGAAATTTGCTGGAGTATCTCTCGCTTTGTTTCCTGGCGCTCATCCTGTAATTTCTGCTGCTCCTTCTGGACTTCAAGCGATTTCCGAACAATCTCCTCCAGGTTTTCCAGTTTAATCCGCATTGGTGCGGCGCATTGGTTTCAGAAATAATACTAGAGCCGTAGTTGGATCTGTCCCGGTCGACATTAACGAAATTATTTCGGGACCCCGCAAGTCCGCAGTACTATCATGCTAAATGTTTATAGCGTGATTATCAATACATGCAGTCCAATGCGACATACGTGTATTGTTTTTATTTAATGGCTGCAAAATACTAATCATACAAAAAGAAAGAAATTACATCTATATGTACATATGTTTACTTATTAGCACCAGGTCTCTCCATTTTGTATTGTGCCTGTTGTATTTTTTCCTTTTTTTAGTTTTCAACGATTTAAAATTCGAATTAAGATTTGAAATATGTCTAGGCGGGAACTATTTTTATTTCCATTCATTGCTTTTAGGGCTGCATTTGAAAACCATCGGCTAACTATCGCATAAAAACGTGCGGTTTAGGAACATCCAAAATGGATGGTGGACTAACTGGGAAATTTTCGGAACGGCAAAACCTTACGGACCATCCCCGAAATGGATGGTGGATGGTCGTCAGTGTGAATAGCAAATTAAGGTAAAATATGTTTTCGTAGGCTCATCGTCAAATTTTACCGCTCTTTTTTACACTCATCAGATTTGGCTTAAAAGTGACCAAAAATTTATGAATCTTTAAAATTGTTTGCTTTTATAAACTTGAAAGTGTATATTATTAAAAATATAGTCTGGAGCGTATTTTTATATTCGAAAATCGTGGTAAAGCCTTGACCAGATTTTTCGGGTAAACCATTTTCATGTATTTCCCAACTCCAATACTTTTGGATGAACAAAGAAACATTCGGAGCCGGGAATCTTTGGCTTTCTCCTCAGCATTGGACAACCAAATTAAAATGCCGCATGTTTGCGATGATGTTTCTGCAATCATGCTAAACACTTTCCCATCTATCATCGTAAGATGCAATTTGTGCTAAACTTGAAATGTGCTTAATCGCGTGGACACAATTTGAGATTAAGTATTTTCAATTTCGGCTCTGACTAATCTGTAGAGTCTTTGACAAACATTATTGCAGAAACGATAGGTTGCGTATCCCGATAGGTTGCGTATCCCGAACTCCCCTCAGAACCCCATTTATAAAAGAGGTTTGGTTGTGCAAATTAGCCTGCCGTTAGGCTGATTTCTGAAGGTTTAATTAGACACTGGAATCAGACAGACCGACAGATCAACTTGTGCACTCAATCGACTTTCAATTATAAGTGAGTTTATTCTAAAGCGGCGCCCTCTTCGGAGCGGCTGCTGCTTGCATAGGCTCCGTTCGCAACATGGTATAAGAGCGCATGACATTACAATTTAAGAGCGTGATTTCATACATGTCTCTTAGGTATAATTATAGATATATATATATATGCAGGCAACTGATTTGCCTTAACATCGGCCGCGTTGACAGCCTATAGGCTTCAATCCAATGGAATAGGCGCCAAACGATGGATCGATCGCTTGTAGACCCCGGCCTTCGTCCTAATCACGGCCACGCGAACCCCCGTCC
>CM017781.1:35597138-35647183 GCA_008121275.1 Drosophila lowei | reverse complement strand
GTATATAAAATAGTGCGTGATCGCACCGAAGTACCAAGTTCTAGTGCTCAGAAGCCAACTTTACCAGAACTTCCCAAAATACGACGCGACTTTACTGTTAAGGAACTACGACAGTACGATGGCAATCAACTTGATGGTCGAGTTTTGGTGGCAGTTAATGGAAATGTGTACGACGTTAGTAAAGGAAAACGCTTTTATGGGCCAGGTGAGACAATAGATTTTTATATGACTACGTCTAATTTACGTGATTTACGTCTTTATATTTTGCACTGCACTATTTTTGTATCTTTAGAGACGAAGAGTCTACTCTATTCCAATTTCATTACCGGAGACTATAATGTTCATACGATTTATTTTATAAGTTTCTTTAAATTCATTTACTTTATAAGTTTAAGAATATAATTTCAATTTGAATTATTAATGAGACCGACTGGGGAACTCGAGCTCAACTCAACAAATTCTGTTGTCGCTCAAGAAAGCTAATCACCGCCTCGTGCAAGAAATCCTATCGCTCTTTTCCGATTGCATCACCGCTCAGTGACACAGTCGTTTACCGTATGAAAATATAGTCACTCCTGGGCAGGATAGTTCTTGGTCTTGCCGACATCGCTGGAACTTCTTGGAACGTAACTTTACAACGTAAACGTGCAATGACTGCGCCATCAAGTGGCCCAAGTGACACCAAGCCGAAGCCCGTTACGTGAAGTTCGCAGGCAGAAACGTAGCCCTATTTCTGAGCTGTATTTGAAAAAATCTTTCAAAATTTAGTTCGCACAAGTACATAGTGCTAGGATGTCTAGAGGCTGTACAATACATTGTCAAAATTTAACAAATTGAATTGAAAAATTGAAAATTAAATATTTGCTTTCACTACACTAGACAACAAAATTGAACTTTTTATGTACATACGCTCCGAACCAAACCGCATTTTTCTGATAGAATTGGTACTTTTTTTAAAGAATTATGGTTTTCTTCTATGGCAAGGTTTTTTAAAATTTGTTGTACTGTTTCTTTTCAAATGCTGGTATCTTGTCTGGTTGTATTGAACTTTGCTATTCTGAAAAGCTGATAAGTGCAGCTATAAATCGAGGACCCAAACATTTTGTAGCCCGGCTTACCGCCTGGAAAGTAGGCTGTCAAATTAAAATTGAAAACTATAAAACTTAAAGGAAACATTTTAATTTTTCGACTTTTGCTGAATACAAATTTGGAAAAAAACCCGTAAAATAATTATCAATTGTGAATTTGAAAGCTTAATACTTCCCAGGCGGTAATCTGATGCTATAATTCATTACAAAAATGTAAAGTTCAAAACCTTAATATGGTGTTGCATAGTTTTACCTATGTAAAATGCTCAATTTTATTTTTTTTTAGACCCTAAACAACTTTTAATTCTTAATTGCACTATACATAATAATTTTGTACCCTAATTTTTGACTTAATTTGATTTTACAAAATGGTGGGAAAAATTAAAGTTCGTCAAATCTTTTATTCCGTATTCTTATCATACGTACCTGTGGCAGCGCTATTTTGCCTGTTTTTGTGCAAGGTTGTACAAAATATCGCTCTAAAATTAAGCCTCTTGTGAAGTTTTGACATCCTCATCATTATTTCATATATGGAAGGCAAACAATTTCTGAAGTACCAAAATAATTGTATCTACTGGGTAAATATTAAACACATCTTTGAACTTGTTGTCGGAATGGAAATTCTTGATAAAATCAAAGCAGTCTGTTTTGATAAAGCTGCATCAATTCTATAGAACTTAACGGCGCTGTATTCTCCTAGACAAAACCTCTTATACCTCCCATGCAGACATTACATTAGTAAAATATATTTGCGGGCAGCATTTGAGACATGTGCCGAAGCTAAATCAGGTACAAACGTTCCGCTCCTTGCCAGATTTTAATATTCCTGGAACACTATTCATCAAACAAACGGTCCGTTGGAACGCATTCAAATGGAGAAAAAATATAAGAACTCATTTCACAACCCAAAGTTGAATTGACATGACATCATGCGCGTGCACACTAGTTCGATCACACTTATTCAGTATCTCATTCTAATTCATGGATGAAGAACTAAAAAGGTGCGAGGGGAAACCAAGACTGGCAGCGCAAAAGAACCATTGACGCTCAGAATGTTAACTTTTTTATTTCTTTGTCATTGGTCGTAACCTTTAAGCATAGTTTAAGTGTTTTTAAGGAATGTATGAGCAAGGAGTTGACCGTGATAAAAATTCTTAAAACCGCGAGTTTTGGCAAGATTATTTTTGAGGTGTCATATTTCTTTCAGACTTCTTAAGAGTATGAAAGGGTAGAAATTACAAAAATAAATTTGTTTCGATAATGTTGTGAAAACGACAGCGACAGACTGAACATACATATATGTATTTATTTGTATTATGCCAGATACTCAAAGAGTATGGGATATATACTAGTTTTGTGTATAAAGTGCATAATTTCTGTATCATAGTCAATAGACGAGTCGATATACATAGCCATGTCTGACTGTCCGTCCGTCTATCCGACTGTCCATCTTGTTTGTCGACTAGTTCTCAGAGACTATTAATGCTAAAGCAACCCTTCTGTGATATCACACTGAATCAAGTTTGAATTTTTCCATTGTTCCGCCCACAAAAGAGTGTAAAATCTGTGACATCCACAAATTTTGAAGATAAGAAACCGAAAACGGAGAACCATAAAGAATGCCGTATATCTATCAGATTGCTGGATCAGATCGGATCATTATTATGGCAAAAGGAATAAAATAAATTTTGTCCCTGGAGGAGGTGAGCGAGATATAATGGCTGATTATGGTGTGAGAGGGAGAGGGACATATGTAGTATGTATCGGAATAAAAACAGTAGTGGAGAAAGTGGAAACAGATCAAATGTTCTACAATTATGATCTAATGGGTGGAAAAACTATAAATGGAGAGCAAAATTAATATTAGAACATAACTAACAGTTTGTGATTCCTTTTTTTCTCTGTTTCTCGTCTCTCTTATGACTGTTTGCGCATTAACAACCAAATCAATCTGTCTCTTTTTGCGAACAGCGATAAAAAGAACGACAGAACGTTTAGCTCAATTTTACAAACATCAAACGAAAATGTCTGCTTTTATAGTTTTTGGTAGCCGGAAAGAACTGAATTTTGAACCATCTACAAACTTAACTTCCTACCTGTTTTATTTTTTTTTTTTTAATGAATTTTTGTAGTTTTTTGTCTCAAAACATTCCTTTTCCCAGAATCAAAAATTTGAAGTCTGCTTCAGGATCTGAACAGATTACGACTATAAATATTTTATATTTTTAATGAGTCATTAGAAGCATTATTTTTTATATTTAAAAAATAAAATTTGGTTGATTAAAAACAAAATTAAATGAGGGGGTAACGTTGTAACTTGCTGCTACGGCCGCTTCTCTACATTTATACCCGATACTCCAGTCGTTTTTGTACATACTAAATCCCCTCCGCCACAGGGCGCTAACGATGAACAAGTCAGTGTGTCTACAAGAGATTCAAACGGAAATCAGAACGTGTAGGGCCATGCCTATAAATTGATTTCTTCCTTTTGGTTATGATAATGATCGACGATTTCGTCTGCAGATTTGGAAATCTGGTAGATATAGTCATTCTCTATGATCTTAGTGTTTGATTTTTTCGTATCTTTAAATATACCGATGAAAACATTTTTTCGTTTTTGTGGGGCGATATCACAGGAGTGTTGAAATACCAAATTTGGTTTCTCATTCTTTAGTCTCTGAGATCTAGGCGCTCCTTAGGAACGGACAGAGAGACATGGCTCAATTTGACTCCGCTATTGATGCTGATCAGAAATATATACTTTATAGGTTCGGAAACTCTTCCTTCTGGACGTTACACACATCCACTTTCCCCACAAATCTAATATACCCTAATATGCTTTTCACACCGACGACCATCCACCATCCATTTCGGGATGTTAGTTATTTCAGCATCCATCTGGGATGATCCTAAACTGCACGTTTTCTATGCGATAGTTTCGGGTTTCGCATCTGTCAAAAAATCCCACCGTTCCCCGGAATGTGCTCAGTGTGCAGAGCCTACTATAATCATTTTGAGTATCGGGTATACAAAAAAAAATTGTTTTTAAATAAATTCTATGATTTACATAATACACGGTAGCAAAACCACAAAGACGAAATCTTTTTACGTGCGACGATATAAGTTTAAAAAAGATAGATTGACAGTTTGAGTTACTGGTCAAAATCAACCACCACCTTCAGACCAATCCGTTGGGGGTGTTTGGACTTGGTTAAATAACATATACGTTCTTTAATATACTCGATAGTCAAAGAGTACCCTTAAAGGTATTTTAAATTCGTATGATGTGCTCGCTCTTTCTTTCTCTCACTCTCTCTTTTCTCGTCAGTATGGTGGCCCTAAAGCGGAGTGTGAGCGAGAATTAACGGACTGTGCAGTATGGAAACAGCAAGAATATTGGCCCTGCATAAATGCAGATAAAATCTGAAAAATCGTTCAGAAAACTTCGAAAGGCACATAAATTTGGCGGCGCCAGTTCATATCATTTACGTGTACAACTAAGTTAAGGGAGAATATCTTGACTCCTATCTTTGAGCGAAGGAGTTGTTAATGCTGGATAGCGAAGAATCAATTAAACAGAAATATACTGTATCGAATGGGGATTATGTAGGCTGACTATTGTTGTCATTCCGGATTATACAAGAAATAGTCAGTCTTGGCTCGGGTTGTTTTGAGGGTGCAAAATAAAATGGAAAATAAAAGTCTCTGTATAGTGAGAATACTCTCTGTTTTATATTCTTAACGCGGAAAATACGAACTTGTAAACATAACAATGCCAATACGTTTTAAATTTAGATTTGTGGTGAAAGTGGGATATGTAACATACAGAAGGGAAGCGATTTCGACCCCATGAAGTATATTGTATATTCTTGATCAGCATCAATGGCCGAGTCGATATAGCCATGTCTGTCTGTCCGTCCCGATGAGCGCCTAGATCTTAGGGAATGTAAGAGCTATAGCGACCAAATTTTGTATCTAGACTCCTGTGATATCACAGGACCTCAACCTCATTTTTTTTACTAAATTCTCCTCAGCGCTCAACTTGAAAGGAATCACCCTGACGTTGACCGTATATACTTGATGATAAAAACTCACCCTATAAAACAGAATCCTTCACCTATAAAACATGATTCTCAACTCCTCCATCCCACAATCTCTCAGTCTAATCCTACCCATTTTAAAACCACAAACAGACATAAAATCATATCGACCAATCTTGTTAAACTCATGCCTAGCAAAACATTGGACAAGATCGCGGCAAAAGATTGTGGGGTGTGGTTTTAAATAACAAATTAATTCACAACGACCAATTCGGTTTTAAAAGAGGCAAATCTGTACTAGATAGTCTACTTTATGTAGACCACCTATCGACCACAGCCATTGCCGCCATTGCATTTTGAATAGAAAATAGGCCCTCGAATTCTACAATACGTCAAAAACTTAATCAAAAAACCTTTGGCATTTAGCAGTAAGGATTCCACAAGGAGCTCCCCATATCTCCGTTATCCTATTTCTTATGCTTACAACTCTCACACTGACATCATCTTTTTTCACCAATGAATCAAATTATGTGATTACGCCGACGACTTTCAGCTACTTATACAACACAACAAACAAAAAAGTCCACAAACAATCTTCAATTAATCTGCCAAGCAAATAGACGACTGGTGCATATACCCAGGATCAGAGAAATGTCAAGTCCCTACATATAGTCCGCAAACAAATCTGCAACCTAAAGAGACTCACCGGTGACACAACTATCCAAACTACCATCACACTTAAAATCTTACAATCAACTCCAGATACAATTTGGAACTCTCATAAACAAACTCAAATCAGACCTTGCTAAGCCACTAGGCATTGTTAAACATCTCTCTTTATTAAAATACAATTGGAACTCACATAAAAAAACTCAAATCAGACCTTGTTAAGCCACTAAGCATTGTTAAACATCTCTCTTCGTTAAAATACAATAGCCACCAGATGATCAAACACTGATCCAAATTATTAGATCCACAATCATAACCAGAATAGATTTATGTTTACCTTTATATGGTAATCGGATCTCGACGCTCTCAACAATTGTGTATTAATAACGCTCTTCCTCTTAACATTTCCAAATGTAACGTCATGACCTTCCATCGCAACAAGCCTTACCTTTTTGACTTCATATAATTAATAACATTTCCTTGGAACGCCTGTACAAAGTTAATGACTTAGGCATTATCTTCTTCCTCCTAACTTATGTTTTAGTTCTCATATATCCGCTATTTCGAATAAAGCCAAAGGAGTCCCTTGGCTTTATCAAAAGATAGTCGAAGGAATTTTTTCTGACCCCTATACCACTAAAAACGGGCTTTACGTTTCCCTTGTAACGGCCTATCTTGAAATATGGTTCTTGTATCTGGTCTCCCCATTACGAAAAAATATCAAAGATATGCTTGAGACCGTTCAAAAAACAATTCCTTATCTTTGCCCTGCGCGTACTTTAATTGGGACCCTCTCGTCATCTGCGGGAGACGAGTCGGCTGCGTCCTCATTAACTTGCACTCTCTTGAAAGCCGTAGGACTTGTCATGGAATTCTCTTTCTCCACAAACTTCTCTCCTAGGCGAGGTTGGATCCTCGGCCCTCATTAGCCTCATCAGTATTGCTGTCCCATCCCGCCCGACTAGCCATTACTTTCCTCTCCGTCTTCCTCTCTGTCCTTCAAACTACTCTGACCATGAATCTTTCCGTAGCCTTTGCCGCGATTACAATAAATTGTTCCACCTTTTTTGTTTTGATACTTGCGCTTCCAAAGTAAAATCTTCTTTAATGAATAATTTAAGTTAACTTTCTTCTGCCTTGTATTGTGTAACCGTACTTTCCAGTAGCAGATAATTTTATGATTTGTACATTCCTATTTTTACACAGTTTAACTGTCCATAGTTGAACTCTAAACATTAAACAATAAATATGGATATGCACCGAAATCCCAACTCAATCGGCTAAAACCACTTTAAATACAGCATTAAGAGCCGCCCTAGGCATTTCAAACGACATCTACACCTTCCTAGTACGAAAGTTATGCCCATACGATTATGTCTAATGATTTTACCTGTGAGTCAGGGGTTGTATTCTGCATTAAGTAGTCGTCTCGCATATAAGATCAAGACCCTTTTCCACCAAAACATAATCTTTCTTCATTTTTTCTTTGGGCCAACTTTAGTACTATTTTGCATACTGAATTTTTTTGCCCCATGATTTCCCGTCAAAGCGGATTTTTTCTCGAACTACGGTCCTTAATTTATGTTCTTATAAGCAAGATCTAACTTTTCTGCTTGTCTGAACACAGAGCGTTTTCCGCATTAATGTTTATTCACGGATGGGGGTGTGTTAGTTTTTATTAAACGAATTAAATTTGGTATATGCGTTAGCCGTGCAAGAAAAAGTCGATGGATGCATTTAAGCGTTAGGCAATAACTATTTATTACAAATCTTGGTGCTTGAGCACTGGGCATAGAGAGACTCTACTGTGGTGAATTTGTTACAAGGATTGTGAGAGTAATTATACAAAGTGAGCCTAGGCTATCTATTTTACGAGGGTCATTCAGGTAGTTTGACCGAACATCCCGGCCCCGTTGAAAGGACTGCTTTCAAACCACCGGAAGAATTGCCAACTTGTGTATTGGCCTGCAACATGTTCCATTTGAGTGCGGAGGTGCACCACCCGTACAAGCCCATCCTTCCGAAGCACAGTAGACTGCACTCCGCCTAGTTTCCATCGTAGCGGTGGCAGGTTGTCTTTATGGATGATGACCAACGTGCCCTCGGTGAGGTTCATTGAGGGTGCTGTCCACTTCGTGCGCGATCGCAATTCGTTGATGTAGTCAGCAGACCATTGCTTCCAAAACCGTTGCTTGACGGCCGTAATCGCATCGTAGCGGTCCATACTTGACAGCTTGATATTCTCGAGGGACCTTTCAGGTAGTGATCGCAATGATTCGCCAGCCAAGAGATGACCAGCCGTGAGAGCGCTAACGTCATTTGGGTCTGACGAAAGCGGCGATAGCGGGCGCGAGTTGAGGATCGATTCTATCTCGACGACGACAGTGCTCAACTCTTCAAAGGTGAACCTGGTGTTGGCCAGCGTACGATTCAACAGCCCCTTTGCACTCTTGACTGCCGCTTCCCAAAGGCCTCCGAAATGAGGTGCCCTGGGGGGAATAAAATGGAAATCAATAAATTCAGATGCGCAAAATTTATAGATTTCATCTTGGGTCTGCTTTAAGAACATAAACTTTTTTAGTTCCTGCAGTTGATTCGATGCCCCTACAAAGTTAGTGGCATTATCGCAGAAGATGTCTGCTGGCAGCTTGCGACGACCTCCCATCCGTTTCAATGCATTTAAGAACGCCTTTGTTGACAAGTCAGAGACTACTTCGATGTGAACGGCCTTGGTGAGAAGTCAAACGAACACGGCTATGTATGATTTAGTAGGTGCCTTTCCTCGAATACGTAGATATGTGTTGATGGGTCCACAAAAGTCAACTCCACAGCGTTCAAAGGGTCGAGCAGGAGCGAGTCGCGTAGGCGGACATGAGCCCATGAGTTGCTGTAACAGCTTTGGTCTATAGCGAACGCAGTGTACACATAAGCGGACAATTCGACGTGCCAAGTCTCTGGCGTTAACGATCCAATACTAAAAACGAATGAGAGCGACTAGGGCTTTAGGTCCAGCGTGATAGTTCCGAAGATGCAAATGGCGAATATAGTTCCATACAAATTTGGACTGACTAGGCAGCAGCAACGAATGTTTTTGACCGTCTGGTAGGTCTGAGTATTCCAATCGTCCACCAACCTTGATAAGTTCGAATCCGTTCACGACTTCTAAAAAGGGAGTAAGAAACTTTAAGCTGCTTTTTAATGGTTTTTGCTTCTGAAGTAAACGGATGTCCTCTACAAAATGAGTTTGTTGAATGTTCCAAATAAGGCAATGTGAAGCAAAACGAAGTTCATCTGGCGTCGGTGAGGTTGTGGTAAACGTCGATTGCTTCCGACATCTCCTTGTGAACCTAATCATCCAAGCAATGAGACGAAGACTGTGAGTGTACGAGCTGATATTATCGACGATGTTGAGGATATTATTTGTCTCCTGTACGGCAGCAAACAAACTTTTCCGTTTCTCCGAGTTAACCACGTCCATGTCAATATCAAGTTTTCCACCAGTGGCGGGCCAGTTTAGCGAATCCTCGACTAGAAACGTAGGACCCGAAAACCATGGAGACTAAATAAACTCGCTCACGTTACAGCCTCGTGACAGAATATCAGCAGGGTTTTGATGTGTTGGCACATAGCGCCATATTCCATCAGAAGTTAAATCCTGAATATCGGACACTCGATTTCCAACAAAGGTCGATAAGGTGACTGAGTGTTGTTGCAGCCAATGCAATAAGAGCTGTTAGTCGCTCCAAAAATAAGATGTGATAGTGTGTTTACTGAATATGGCCTTGACTTTGTTATACAACTGAGAAAGTAGATGTGCACCGCATAGTTCAAGCTTCGGAAGAGACTGTTTCTTCACTGGTGCTACTCTTGACTTAGAAGTGAACAATTTCACTGTAACCTGTCCAAGCGAATTCTCCGTGCGCACATAAACACAGCAGCCGTATGCCCAGCCTCCTAGTGTCAGGCTGCAAACAAAAACGAGGTACCGCTAGTGACGACAGTGAATTCAGCGATTCCAAACAATTGCTCCATGCGTGACTTAAATTCTGTGGGACAGACTCGTCCCAGTCGAGTTTCAAAAGCCACAACTCCTGAAGAATGATCTTAGAGACAATGACTAACGGTGATAGCAGACCGATTGGATCGAATAGCGACGACGCAGTAGACAAAATTGTTCGTTTTGTGGTACTGGGATAGACTTTCTTTGGATTGAATGTAAACTTAAATGCATCACTTTGTTGATGCCAAGTTACGCCGAGTGTGCTGCTGACTGAGTTTTCTGAAATGTTTATTTCTTTGGTAGATTCGTCTTCCATCACGCCTGGATGATTTGAATGCCACTTGCATAATGGAAACTGACCACGAGCGAGAGTTGATTTGATTTCAGTTTTAGTTTGAAGAGTGTATCTATATCATCAGCCCCACACAAAAGGTCATCAACATAAAATGCAGTTTTAACAGCAGCAGCCCCTAAGGGCCATGCATCCTTACAATCCTCAGCCAAGTAATGCAAACTACGAGTTGCGAGAAATGGGGCAGACGCAGTCCCATATGTCACTGTATTGAGTTGGTAGGTTTGAAAATCCGTATTTGGAGATGCTCGCCACAAAATGTACTGGAATTTTCTATCCTTCTCACCCACAAGTACCTGCCTGTACATTTTTGTGACGTCAGCCGTGATGCCGAACCTATGCATGCGGAACCGCAGCAATTGCAAGTACAACTCATCCTGAATGGTAGGGCAGACTAAAAGCAGATCGTTAAGTGACCTTTGAGATGTTGTACGGCAAGACGCGTCAAAGCTTGAGTTCGTCGAGGTACTGCTTGGTTTCAGAACGAAATGGTGGGGTATATAATAATGCGGTTCCTCCAAGTTAGGATTCAGTACGAGGGACATATGGCCGAGACTTTCATATTCCTGCATGAACGAGATATACTGCGAACGAATTTCCGGTAGACGAGCGAGACGTCTCTCAATGCCAAAAAATCGAGTTCGATCTGTATCGAAGGAACTTCCAAGACAACTTGGATCTTCTTGAAATGGCAAGCGAACGACAATCCGCCCACTGGCATCCTGATGTGTTGTGTCCCTGAAATGGTCCTCACAGCGACGATGATTTGGAAGAATTCTAGCGCTTGGATCGACAAATGAGTCCACTTTCCATAATCGCTGCAAATTCTTGTCGATCGACTCCTCTACATTCGCTAAGCACAACGGTGGCTGTCTGTTATGTTGGCGCTGGTACCTCCCAGCAACAACCCAGCCAAAAAGAGTCTTCTGCAAAGTGGGAAGATTTGGACCAATGCGAATCTGGCCAACAGCTAGAGCTCCATAGAAGGCTTCGGTTCCCATTAGCAGATCAATACGTTTAGTCCTATAGAATGATTCGTCAGCCAATGGAGTGCTGGCAGGTAGGTTCCAATTTGATATGCCGATCTCACTATCTGGCTGGTAGGCAATATGGGATGTAATTCCAAACTGGAGAGTGAGCTGATAGCCAGATGTACGTGACTTAATAAAGGTAGTCGTACGAGCCTTCAAACTAGTAAGGGAGTCTCCTATACTACGAATTCCAATGTGGTGTCTCTCACGACGAAGGCGAAGTTTTTGTGCAAAGGTTTCGGTTACAAAATTAACCTGAGAACATGAATCAAGCAACGCTCTACCGAGTTTGTATTCACCTGTGGCATCCTTTACCAAACCATAGCTGTTGCCAACAAAATTTGATCATCTGCTGCGATCTCCATATGAGAGTGTGAAGCAGCTTGATGAGACTGATTAGCAGCCGTTTGCAAGGAGGGTTGCGCTGGTTGGAGTACCGGTTCAGTAGTTGAAGATTGTCCTGCTTATGATTGGGGTGGCTGTTGCGGCTGAGAGTGATGCAAAGATGAATGATGATTCCGATTACAGGATCGGCAACGATGAGTCGATGAACATTGCGCCACTCTATGGCCGTTTCCAAGACCATTGATGCAGAGACCGAGGCGTTTTGCATTGTCGTACCGTTGGTTGCTGTTCATAGCCTTGAACTGAGCGCAGTTAGAGATTTTATGGCCAGAACTAGAACAAAGTGTACAAGACGGATTAGTGATAGCAAACGACGAGTTTATTTGGTGATTAGAATGACGATTTGACTTATTGGGTTCAGCCTTTCGTTGTGACGAAGTACCAGCCGAGTTTCCAGACGAATGAAGAAACTGACAGTGGCGTTCCAAAAGCTGTGTGCATGCTAGCCAGGTTGGCAGAGTTTTGTAGTCCTGCGATTCCTTCCACTTGTTCCGAGTTTGCTGATCACACTTTTCCATTATAATATATATAACCATAGCGTGAACAATGTTCTCAGGTTTGCCGATGGACTCCAACGAGCTTAAGATAGCGGATGCCTTATCCACTAGGCTGTGAAGCTGCTGACTGTTTGACCGTTCCACAGGTTGTAGTGCAAACAATGCCTCAATACCTTCTAAAAATATAAGAGTAGGATTATCAAAACGGCTTTTGAGTTTTTCTAGGGCCTTCGGATAGTTTTCGCTTGTAACCTGGAATGCCTGAATTGTATCTAATGCCGGCCCCGTGAGGCAGGTCAGCAAATAATTAAACTTTTCTATATTGGACAATCCAGACTCACGCACAACAATTTGCTCGAACGAGTGAATGAAAGTCTTATAGTTTGCATAAGTTCCGTCAAAAGTGGGCAGCGACAACCTTGGTCACTGGCGGTGGGTGGTAGTCCGGCGAAACAATGCTGGCGTTCAGATCTCCTCCCATTTTTTCCTTTATGGATAGCTTGATTGCTATGTATGTATCCTCCAAATCTGCCCGTCCTTCATCATTCGGACTAAGGTCTTCAATGTTAGCTTGGACATTTAAAACATTCTTGAAATACGTTTCTAAGATGTTCAACCGATGGCGAAGCTCATCATTGCGAATCGGGTTTTCCGATTTAGCATCTACCACAGATTTGATCCGAGATATATTGCGTTTTATATTGCTCCGTTGGCGTTTTAAATCTTCGAGCGTCGTCATTTTGTTGTGTAGTGTAATTACGCTGACACAGAACTCAAGCTTCCAAAACTAACGCAGGAAACAACAACAAAAACGCAAAAGCAGCAGCAGCAGCTAAAGCACAAATCCTACGGTGAGAGCGAGGGCAGCAAAGATGAGCGCAGTTTCAAAGCGGAGAGTCAGCGAAAGTTCCAGCAGCGGCAACGAAAGCAAAACGAAAGTGAAGCGGTGGAGTTCCAATAGAAAGAATGCGTTGATCGATGGACCAAAGCAGGTAGCTGCAAAGTGAACGAACCGAGAATGCAAGCGCCGTTGAATGCGTTGTGGGTGACAAGCGAATGATAAAATTAAGCGAGAACGGCGAGAGCAAGGCGAGGACAATGAATCCGCGATCGAGACGAACAATTCTGATACGGTTTTCGGAACTTTCGATTGCAGCTGCGAGACGAGCGAATGTTGTAATTGTTGCCTTTGTAGATTGCGATTAGTTTAATTGTTCACAGAAGAATTAACACACATGCTCCACGTTGGGCGCCAAAATGTTTATACACGGAGCGTTTTCCGCATTAATGTTAATTCACGGATGGGGGTGTGTTAGTTTTTTTTGCAAACAAATTAAATTCTATATATGCCGTGCAAGAAAAGTCGATGGATCCGTTTGAGCATTAGGCAATAACTTTTTATTACAAATCTTAGTGCTTGAGCACTGGGCATAAAAAAAAGAATACAGTGGTGAATTTAGTACAATAATGGTGAGAGTAAATACAAAAAGTGAGCGTAGGCTCTCTATTTTACCAGGGTCGTTTGAGTACTTTGTTCCTTAAAGGAGTTTGACCGAACATTGGGTTCAATAAAGTTTATTTGAAAGTTTTGAAAAGTTTTTGAATATGGACATTTAGTGGGACCATTTGCATTAAAATTCCATCTATATAATTTTCATTGATTTTCAATCTATTTTCATTAACAAATACTTCTTCATTTTATTTGTAACAATTTGTCGTTTGTCATATCTGTTAACATGTTATTTAATTCTGTCTGGATACGGAACGATTTTATAGATTTCTTTTTTAATGTCTTTTCAAGGAATGTTATTTAAATTTTATTAGAATTTCGTTGGTATCGGATTTTAGCCATGTGGAGGTTTTTATATTTAGTATTTTCTCAGAATTTATTTGTTCCAGGTAGTCTTGTTTTAATAATTTTGGATTATATATATATATATATATACCGAGCCTAGTTAATTGCATACCTAGTTCTATATCTTCGATATATTCTGTGAAATGTTGTAGATTGAATATCAAAATTGGTCATTTGTTGATTCCTGTCTTTTCTTCATTTAGTTTGTTTATAACGTTTATGTGGCTATTTATCTGCATCTATTACCAAATTTAGTTCATTCATTTGAATGCTATGGATGGCTTAAATTTTCTATTTTTTGTTCCAAATCGACTTTATCTTCCTGATCTAGTGTTCCAAAGAGATATTTGTAGGCTGTTCCTACTATATTGATTAGGCCTGCTTTTATTTTTTTTGAATTTTTTAAAGCCCGTTCATTTCTCTTTTCAATTTGTCTACTAGATATTTTATTTGGATTATGTCCTGGAATTTAGTGGCTTGCAATAACATTTTTTTGGTATAGTTCTTCGGTTTTAGTTACTTTTAACAGTTAGATAATGGTATTCGTAATTGATAGGTATGTTAATCGATCCAGTTTTGAATATCATATATCCGTTTTGGGATTTTATATTTTTTATTTCTATGTTTTGGCCTCATTGCCATTACATGGTAATTATGAGGAAGATGAGGATTTTAACTGTGTTGAAGTTCGCCGATTCCATTAACTTCCTCGGTTTCTCTGGAATTATTATATTTGCTTGTATTAGATTTCTTCTTTTTCTTGAATTTTGATTTATAATGAGTTATTTTCCTACCCCTATTCTTTTCTTCATAATGTTTTTCGTCTACCTGTCTAATTTCGCCCGTCCTTTTGAAAGAATTTGTTACCTTAGCTTATAGCGGGTATCTACTTCATACTCTATGCGGTTTTTATTTAATTGAGTGATTTTATTCTCTTTATTTAGTTGGGTGTCATAATCAGGTGAGCCTGCATAAATGAATATATCAGCTGGTGTGGTTTCTTTTGGTATCTTCCTTTTTATTGTTTAAATAAATTAAGAAAATTGTACATTTTATTAGTAATCAAGTGTAAATAAACATTTCGATAATGTAATAATATTAGCAATGCATATAGAAAATATTATACATTTTAATAGTCATTTATTCAAACTGACTTTATACATACTATACTGCATAGTTACTAAATAAATAACTTATTACAGAATATGTAGTTTTATTTCATTACAACAGAAGTCGGGATAACGAATCGATGGTGAAGAACGGGTCTTTACATATTTTAACTAAACGTGGGCTCCGAAGCACTGGTTTGATGGCTTGATGGATACAAAGGTCCAGAAACTACTTGTAATAAAGTTTGAAATACTCTTATAACAATAAATGCGCTCTAGAAGCTCTGGATGCAAAAGTCTAAAGAAGCTAAGAAATGAAATCTCATAATCCGATCAAGCAAGTTCGGAATTCTATACTGAGAGTGGAAAAATGAGGTCTTGTGACAATTGCAGCCATGAAAAGCCATATGGACCAGGCTGTTGTCACTGATAAGGAATATGTACATATATTAAATGTGTGTTTGTAAATGCTTCCTTCTCTTGGTTGCAGGCTTCTAGGTAAAATAAAATATCCTTTGTAAAGGTATACAATTTGTTCAGGTAAAGTGCAAGTCGTATTCAATGATATAAGATGTAAGACCTTGGAATTTTCGCATACTTTGATAATACCTTTTATTTTATGATTTGAACGAAATTAATAATAAAGAATGCAAGAACATAAAATGTAATAACAAAACGTGTGAAATAATTATTTTACACAGCGACATCCTTTGTGTCTTTGATCTCGTTTCCCCATTCGCGGGCCATAATCATGATTTCATTCATGCTCAATTTGGGGCCAATCAGGGGGTTCAGCTGCGTCATGTAACAGCACAGCCAAAACAGCCAACATGTTACTGCGGTTGGCATAAGGCAGCATTGAGTCACTCCTTTGTTTGGGCCACGAGCAAAGAAGGGGCAGATGATGCCAATGAATCCCCAAATGCAGGTGATAACCAGGGGAGGAACGTAATCAGGAACAGCCATTTTGAAGACTAGGCTATTTAGTCGAATGGAATGGAAATAATAAAATAAGGCACAAAACTCTGATCGCGAAAGATTTTCTCGAGCAATGCCAACTTCGTATTTCTATGCTCTGTTTTGGCAATATTACAAGTAGGACATTCGTTTAAGATGTTTTGGATTAGTTTTTGATAATCCGAGTCGTTTCTGGTATTGGAAATTTGACAATGGATGACTTTTTGACCGTAACGGAGGCGCATATTCCTTCAGTAGTGACTACATGACCTAGGAATTCAGTTTCCTTTTTCATGAATTCACATTTATCCATTTGTAGCTTTAAGTTGGCGTCTCTCAATTTTTCAAATACTCTCCTTAGTGACAACAAGTGTTCTTCCAATGAATGGAAAATATAATCATCATCTAATAAACAAAAAAATCTTTGAAGATCGGTTCTTCTAGCAGATTGTTCATACATCTTTGGATCTCAGCGGGGGCAGTGGTTAGCGCCAGGGCATACCGTCTGAAGTTGTAATGTTCATGCTTAGTACCAAAACGCAGTTTTTGGATTGAGCTAGGTTCCATGGGTATTTGATGGAAACCTTTTGCTAAATCGATTGTCGACCAACACTGACATTTTCCCTAGTTTGTCTAGGATTTCATCCATTCTGGAGTTAGGAATTTGTCCTTAACTGTTATTTCATTTAGACTTTTATAGTCTACTACCATTCGATATTTTTGCTTTCCTGAAGCATCTATCTTTTCGGAATCATAGAATGGGCGAGCAGTCGAACGAGCATAGACTTTCGAATTATTCCCTGAAGGATGGGATCACTTTGATTTGCTGGTTTCAAACCTCTTATCTGGGCATATTTGTATGGTCGTCTGTAGACAGGGTCTTCATGTTGAGTTTTGATTTCGTGCTTGTTTGTACGGCTGAGGAAAAGTCAAATTGTCACCTTCTCTCTGCACATCTTTAAACTCATATAAGACCTTCTTTAACTCTGCAATCTCTTCGTCGCTTAAATGTTCTAATCTTAATTGATTACATTCCCTTAATTCACTGTGTAAGCGGAAGCCGTTATGATCTCCCCTGGAGGTGGCCCAAGGCACTTAGGTGCGATCTTCTCTTCATTTGTAGGGGATCAGTGCACTTCTGTGCGGTCTTGCCGGCTTCAAAGACTTCTACACTCTGAATGATTGGGAACGACCATTAGCTCCTAGTGTTACAGTGTCATTTCTGTAATCGATGACGACTTTGGTTTGCCATCAAGTATTCTCTTCTTAATAAAATATCATAATTTTCGGAAAAGTTATGTCGTAGAACTTTGTTCGGACGGACATGTTTTGTTCGCATTCCTCATTATACTTTTAGTCAAACGGACAGGTCCATTGATGGTATGGACCGTAAGGTTATCGTCTTTATCTCGGAATCTGTATAATTTGTAGATTTCATGATTTTGATCGATGATCCCGAGTCAGCGATACACCTTAATATTCTTTTATTAATGGTAATGTTTATATAGGGTCCTCCTCGGTTTCATCCGAGGCGGCTTGATGAAAATTTACGTCCATCTTCGTTTGGACTCTGGCTCTCCCTCACTCTTTTAGTAGGTTGGTTGGGTCTACTCCCACTAGTTTGGTTTTGAGAGGTTTGGTTTTGAGGTTTTTGAACTCATTGTATAATCCAGGATTTTGGGAATTTTGATTTTGATTTGTTCGATTAGTCTGACCTGTTCCAGATGAATTCTGAGTTTGATTGTGATAGTTAGTAGTATTATAATTTGGATAATAGTTTCCAACATTCTTTCGATTTGATTGAGACGATTTCGATTGATCTTTATTTTTACCTGAAACTGTTGTACTAGCTTCGTTCAATCCTTCTTCTTGTGCTGCCTTCTTAAGATTAGACAATGTGGTAATATCTTTTCTTGCTAAGGTCATGAACATTCTGTCAGGAAGTTTAGGATATGACATCTTTAATTGTGTTGTTCAAAGCATTTTTATAAATGACATTATTTTCTGGTATGTTTTCTAAGTTTAGCTTATTGTTTATTAATAATGCTTTTATCTCTAATTCTTCTATAAGCTTACGAAGACTGCCGTTGAATCTGGTGGTGTATAGTTGTCGTAAGAGTTCTTCATATGGTGACCTGATTTTGAACTCGTTGATCAGCGCCGTCTTCAGTTCGAGCCACGTGTTGGGTTGTATCATTTGCGATATGCGTTGTGCCTCTCCGGCTAGTTGGATCTCAGTCGCTCTAAATAGGATCCTTTGTTGTCGAAGATCTTCAGTTGGATATAATCCGCATACATATTCGATTCGTTTGATGAATGAGCTCAGCTGTCCAGATGAACCGTCACCATCAGGTATTTGTCGGATCGACAGCAGTGCCTGGTTCAAGTGGATTTCGCTCAATGTTAGTGGTGGTAACGCCATGTTGTAGTTGTTGGTTTTGATTGGGTTTTGTTTTGTTCCCAGTAGTTTTGAACTCCTGTTTTGGTTCTATTTAAGTTTTTGATTTGTATTTAGTGTTTCACTGTCCTTGGTGATTCACTATCTCCGTAAACTTCAGTTCACTTAATTTTTAGTTTTGCAAATCGTATGTGCTTGCCAGCAAATAGGTTCTTTGGCGGATTTGTGGTTATATTAACGATTCCGGGATTACGTGATCACAGTTTTAGAAATTACTAAAGCTGACCATTACCGAAATATAGGTGTTAATTTTAAACGAAATCCTACCGACTGCGCCAGTTAAATATCCGCAACTCGATTTTAAGTTTTTAAAAAGACTTTTATTTTACAAACTTAAATATCTTTATGACAAGTTTAAATGAATTCCCCGACTTGACTTTTGGGTCTGTTTGTCTCAAACGGAACTGATCTCTCTGCTGCTGGCTAGTTTCCATGAGCCTTCGATTGACCATGTCTGGCTACGGGCGTTGGTTTCCTCGGCTGCATCTTCGTGTCGGTGGCGTACGTGCCTGGATCGATATTTGGGGATGCGTCGGCTTTGATGAAAGGCATCCACTGCTGGCCATCGGTGTTGTTTTACATGACGGAAGTCAATTGTGATACCAACTCTTGGTTTTATGTCTAGCTGTCTTGATTGGTCCTCATGAGTGGCGTGATTCTAAAGAATCGATTTCTCGAGATGGCGTGATTCTAATGTTGATGAAACAAGGGGGTCCATTGTTTATATTATGGGTCCCTCATTTTATCTATGGGAAGATTTTCAAGTTTTTGATTTTGAGTGGTGTCCTGTTACTTGTGTGGATGGGGTGGATGAATTGGACATAAACATAATGTGTATGGGATGTGGGGAATTATGGATATGTCACTATATATATATTTGTCACTCTAAAATATCTTACCAATTCTTACTGAGTCTGACAGCATCTTCATCCAATAATACTATTAATTCTGCATCTTCAAATATTTTTAGGTTTCCCGGGACGCTCCTTGTCTTCCACATTGAAATCACCACTCTTACACCGTTGAAATTATTTGCGACAAGTTCTTTCAGAATAGCAGCCTCACCATATGATTCCACAATCATTCAGTGCGTCTCAGCCGCCGATTTTTTGGAATTCAAAGCAAACGCTATTTTTCGACAAATGTTACGTTTGGCTCAAATATGACATTTGTACTCAAAAAAAACTATATTACGCCGCTAACAGTCCACAACTATAATGATCAGGAATTGTTCACAGACGCCTAACCTAATCTTGCAGAATTCTGATTTAACATTTTTAAACAGAAATTACCACGGTTTTCAGTTTTTACACAAAATATTATTAAAAACGAGCTACCAGATATGTCTCTGTACCAAACCTCGCAAATAACTGTTGACACTTTCGAGTTGTCTGAAAAAAACTCACATTTACGGACACATTGAGAAAAGAAACAGAAAAGACCCGAGATCGAATCTGATATTGCTCAACTCACTCTTCGGACAGTTGCAAAACCGATTCCCATTTTTCTTTTCCGCAGGTTGTTCACTGAGCGAAAACTATGAATTTTTAATTGTTCATTTTTTTTTGGGGCTGCATTTTAACACTTTCGGCTAACTATCGCATAGAAACGTGCGGTTTAGGAACATCCCAGATGGATAGTGGAATAACTGGAAAATTTTCGGAATGGCAAAAACCTTACGGACCATCCCCTAAATGGATGTTGGATGGTGGATGATCCTCATTGTGAATAGCCTATAAGGTTTCGCCCCGCCAAAAAGTTTTCATTTGGTGGAAGTTCCTAATTTGCACGTTTCTATACGATACTTAGGCGATGGAGTTCAAATGCAACCCTAAAAATCGATATTTTCGCCAAAAATATGCGAAAATTAAATGAATGTCAAGTAAAAAATACAAATAATTCGCGCCGAAACCTATTTCAAATCGTTTGTGACATTTTCAAGTTTTAAATCGTAAAAGACTAAACGCATGATAAAAAAAACGAAAGCAAATAAAAAATGAAGAAGTCCAAAACTGGAAGTGGAAAGTTTAATAAGTATACCTACATGTATGTATTTGTAATACCCGAAACTCAAAAGTGATAAGTGATATATGTTAAAAAATTTTAACCAAATTGGCCACTGGGAGGAGCGACGTTCTGCAAGTTTGCTGAGTAGGCAGATTCGCTGACCGTGGGAGCACGGCCGTGGTGACCACCGGATGCCAGCCAGCATCGGATACCAAAACGGGGCGCAATGGTCGCGTTTATGCTGAACAGCGTCGGGCCTGGCGGACTACTAGCGAGGTCTCGAGATCGGGAAGTTTGGGTATCATAAGTTAGTCTTTAGTGATCCGCCAAGTGACAGTAACAGCAAAGCCTGTCGCCTTGCTTTTCATTAAATAGCTCGCCAACATCTGTATTTCATTTATCAACCGAATTATCTATTATTAATAAAGTGATTCATTCAATATAAATCAAGCGACGGTCGTACTAAATATTACTGGCGCCCAAGTTGAAAAGGAAAGTTTGGAACATAAGAACCGAAGACCGGAGACAACGCCCGCTCAAGGAAGGGGTTTCCAAAAAATTCGGAAAATCAAAACCGACTTGTGTTTTGGAAAATAAACTTCATTCCGGAGACAACGCCTGCTCGAGGAAGAGTAAAAATAAACTTCTGAAAATCATAAAACCGAAAAAACAAGCAAAAGCTGAAAATAAGAAACAAGCGGAGGCAACGCCCTCAACAACATTTCGAAAGAAGCAAAACCCAAATCTGTACCACTAAAGCGGACGGATTGGGCAGCGGCGACGGTAGACGAGATAAAACACGGCCCAACAACTGAAGACGAGCTGGTAGAACCTAGGTAAGGTTCCTAGAGACCAACTAGGAAGAAAAACATGTATGTGGAATTTGTAATCAATATCGCCGACAAATTAAAGTTCATTAAAAACACACAAAAAAAACGAATAGAGAATAAAAAATAAGGAAAGTAAACACAAAGTTAAATAAAGCAAATACAATTTTGTATGTCTAGAAACATTCGGACGTCATCTTTCGCGGAAATGTTTCATTTATTTTTCCACTGTCTTTCTTTGTTGAGATAATTGCAGCCAAAAAATTCAAAGCCACCCAGTACGGTTAAATTGCTGTCGGCGGGCAAGATCATTTTTAGTATAAAGGGGGTAAAACTTGAACTTGGGTCTGTAAAGACTGGGCCACAGATTGGCAGAAGAGAACTGACCTACGACAAAGACAAGGGGCGGTCAGCGATCATACTTCGCGTATGAGCATTCATCATAACATTGAGGAATTCTTAGAATTAGCCGACGATCTCGGTCTAGATATTGAGCACGGTCTTGAGGGAAGGGTAGAAACGATGGACGCTGCGCAGTTGCAAGCCATCATAGCCACGGCAGTCGGCTCGGCGCTAGATTTACAAAATCTGACTTTGAGCAGCGTTTTCAGGCAATGAACAATCAGATGCAGGCCTTGAAAATTCCGGCAACCGAGGCAAAAGCCTACGAGCCGGTCACCATGAATGACGAGGTGGTGTCCATTAGCCCTGTTTGCGGTAAATCGCTGCCAGAGTTGCACGGGATCCAGGAACAATATTTAATTGGCTTTCATGGTGGGCTGCCTATGCGCTTTACGAGAGGTACAAGGCGGTTTCAGGCACTACCAGGCTGTCCTCATAATCAGAAATCAGATTAGGGGCCCCGCTGACTCTCTTTTAGCATCGTTCAACACAGTCTTGAACTTTGATGCAATTATTAACCGCCTTGACTTTACGTATTCGGACAAACGTCCATTTGTTTGGCGATCTTAAAGAATTCGCCATGCTCCGGTTGGCGGTTTGCCCAGAAAGATCCTGTTGCCTGAAGAGGGCGAGAAAAAACTCACCCTTCGCACAAACAAGTCGATTATGTCGCAAGACGCCGCGCAGGCGCAATTTCTTAATGAAAAGTTTAAGGCCAACGCACTCCGCGTCTTTATTTTATTTTTTTCGTTCGTTCTCTTTCGTAGTGATCAGACGCGTTTTTTTGTTTTGTATTTCCGGGTTTTCTATAGACTGTTTGAATAAACAGTGTTTGTTTTCGCACTTAAACTGAATGTTTAATTATCTTCCTAACCATGGTCTTTCAAGGACTCCTATTCTATTCCGCGAGTGCATTGCCTTTTGGATTTGTGTTAAAACATTATTTAACGTTTTTATTTTTCGGCGTCGGTTCGTGCTTGTGTTGTTAAGAGTGAGTCACGCATGTCATTGCATTACAGTCCCCTCTCGTCTTGGTGGGTTTTATCGTTCGTTCTCTTTCCTATGACCAAATTTTTGTTTTGCGTTCCGCTTCTTTTCCTTTAATTTTCTGTTCAGTAGCCGGTCTTTTTAAAATAAACCTGCTGCAACTGCCCTATTTCTCCTTCAATTAGCGTTTGTTCTTTAACACTAATCATGCCTATTATTTTTTGGAAATATTATTTTGATTTTATTTTTTGTTCAAATTTTTATTATGGTTTTTCTGTTGTTTGTGTAAAAAATCCTGTCGGAAAGAGATCACCTTATGATCAGCCGAGTGTCCTATGCTGGCTCTGCGATTATCATACTGCACGCAACTGTGGGTTTTCTCTCTCGCTCTATAAACTTTCAAACGCAATGGCTTGCACTACAGTTTAGAGGCATGCCGTGCGGTTGAGACTGACATCCCTGCTCTCTTTTTTTTTAGGCAGACGCGGAAGGGTTTTAAGCCACATTGGTCTGATACCAATCGGTTTTGATGCCATTGAAAATCAGTTTGGCAGATAAATTATACTGCCTAAAATGGGATTCGATATGGCCAACCGCTCGCAGCCGAAAAATGACTCCGACCACCAACGATCAGCCGATTTCATTTGCCACTCCAAGGGCAACGACAGATGCTGGCGATGCAGATTCGGTAGCCGAATTCATCGCCTCGGAGAACGTGCAGCCAAGTACGTCTGTGGGGTCCGTGTCCGTGGTGTCCGCAAGCTAGCTGTCCCGTCCATTCTGATCCCACCAGTGAATAGGCGTTCCGGACCTCCGGATATTGCCACCACAGGTACTAGGCTTGTGGTGCCTAAACCACTGGTGGGGATCCCACCAAAACGACAAGTTTTTTTTCACGGTTGGCCCCTGACCTCACATCTAATGATGTAATTGCTTTTATACAAAGTAAAATAAAAGCTTCTCTTATGCCAGGGAGAAAGCCTAATTTAAGATAAGCGTCTCCCCAACTTAATTCGACACCATTTGCTTTGCCAAATTTTGGCCGGAGCATTTGGTGGTGAAGGAGTTTAAGGCAAAGAAAAAATAGGCCCCAATAACTCATACAAATCATCCCAGTGCGCCATCCTCATCTTCCCGTCCTGCTTCCACCCTTCCAAAAACTAAATTTTCTTTTTACTAACCTATCAGAATGTAAGAGGCTTGCGTAGTAAGCTCAGCATTCTTTTGTGGGATAGTGTTGCATTTGCTTCACACGTTATTGTGTTTACCCAAACCTGGTTAAAGCCGGACATTCTTAGTTCCGAACTGATGTCAGGTCGGTACACAACTTTCAGAAAGGACCGTTCGTCTCGACGTGCAGGAGGGGTTCTGATTGCAGTGGACTCTTACTTCACGTCGGAACACTTCACAGTCCAGGTTCAACAAGAACTGGAATTCCTGTGTATAAAACTGATTCTTCCCGCTTTCGTTATATTCATTACTTGCTGGTATATTCCACCTTCTTCGGAAATCTCAATTTATGAGCAGCACTTGTCTGCTTTAACTGCTGTTTCTTCCTCGCTATCAGATAAAGATCAAATCATAGTTCTTGATGACTTCAACTTGCCAGGAACTGTCTGGTTTTCGGTAAACGAGTCTAGTAACCTCGAGCCCATGTCACGACATGACTTTGTTGACGGCTTGCTTGACTTGTCACTGTCTCAAGTCAATCATGTGAAAAATTCCTTGGGTCGATTGCTTGATCTGTGCTTTGTATCGGATCAACCATAGTGTTGTTAACCCGAGCCCTCCCACTCACTATACCTGAAGACGCCTACCCTACTTTCGAAGTGTCGCTAGATATAGGACCAACTGTATTGGGTCGGTCGAGTAGGGTTAGTTGCGAAGCTTAATAACCTCATTAAAGATTTTGATTGGTCCGCTTTGCACTTGTGCACTGATGTCATAAAAGGCACAAACATTTTTTAGAATGCTCTTGGCACATTTTTTGATTCTTGTGTCCCGCTTTCTTGTCCGATTAGATCTGAAAAGCCCCTTGGTTTACCAAAGAGTTATCAGTCTAAAAAAACTTAAAATCAAGACTTTATAAAAATTTCAAGAAGTGGGTTCTCCTACTTCTCACTCTCATATGTAATAGCTCGGTCAAACTTTTCAGTTCTTAATGCTCAATGCTATAAGAACTACCTATCTCGATGCAGGATACGTTTTTCTCAGGACCCTAAACAGTTTTACTGCTTCGTAAACAGTAAGCGTAGAACGTCCGCACACCCATCCTCGTTATCATTTTGTAATACGTCGGCAAATAATGATCAGGCAATTGCCGATCTTTTTGCCCAATTTTTCCAAACCACCTATTCTGAGGAAAGCTACTCTGGTCATCCGTACCCATACGGTTTACCGAGGTCGAACGGCATTTTCAGTCCCTTGTTAAATGAATGTTCCTTACTTCATGATCTTCGACTAGTTAAGCCGGTGTTTTCACCGGGTCCAGACGGGGTTCCAGGTTGTGTACTCAGGTACTGCACCGAGGCACTGTGTGGACCCTTGCTTAAACTATTCACCCTGTCCATTGATTCCATTGCTTCCCCCCGATCTGGAAGGAATCGTTTATAATTCCTCTCCATAAAAAAGGTAGCAAGTCTGATGCAAAAAATTATAGAGGTATAGCAAAGTTATCCGCTATTCCTAAAATGTTTGAGAAGGTTTTAACTCCGCACTTGCAACATCTCTGCAAGTCACAAGGCGGCGATCAACCACCACGAACTTGTTAGAGTTTACCTCTTTCATTATTAAAGGCTTTCAAGGTAACTTACAGACGGATGTAATTTACACCGACTTCAGTAAAGCATTCGACTCTGTAAACCATTCCCTTCTAGCACATAAACTTGACCTTTTAGGGTTTCCGCCCAACCTCCTGAGATGGATTTCTAGCTATCTTTGTTCCAGGTCCCACAGAGTCCTCTTCAAAAACTCCCTCTCTTCACCAGTAAAGGTTTCTTCGGGAGTACCAAAGGGCAGCCATCTAGGCCCCTTACTCTTCACACTCTTTATTAATGACTTGCCTTCGGTATTAACATATTCTCGAGTGCTCATGTATGCGGATGATGCTAAACTCTGTGTCCAGTATAAGGACATTTCATTTCATTCTCACTTGCA
This sequence comes from Drosophila lowei, assembly GCA_008121275.1. Lineage (NCBI taxonomy): Eukaryota > Metazoa > Arthropoda > Insecta > Diptera > Drosophilidae > Drosophila > Drosophila lowei. Next base: position 35,621,343 of record CM017781.1, on the reverse strand, counting down.
ATCCGATTTCAACAACTTTCAGTCATGGTGTTGTGCAAACTTGTTACACCTTAATGCCCAGAAATGCAAAGTTATGACATTTCATCGTTCTAGCCCATTGTTGGCTCCCTATACTCTATGTGGCGGTTCTCTTGAGAGAATTACCCTGGTGAATGATCTTGGTGTCTTATTAGACGCAAAGTTAAAGTTTTCCGAACACATTTCTACCATGGTAAATGAGGCCATGGGCGTGGACTTTGATTTAGGTGCTAGGTGTTTTGGGCGACGAAGAGTACTGCTGACCGACTGCCTCGAAGAGGAACGACCGACTAGATTGATGGAAGGGTCGAAGCAGTGGCTTATAAGACGTAAGAAAGTTACATATGTGTGTGCGTGTATGCACTCAGAGCTTACATAGGATGAGCGCGATAATAGAAAGCTTAAGAGAGACGTGACTTAAGAGCTATTAACGGCCGCTGCTCCGAACATACTCCCCCCCGTTGAAAACCCAGGGCTTTTAACAAGATCCTCAACTGGAAGGACGCACTGCTTGTTGACGGCTCGACGAGTGTTTCCAGATGGGGTTTGCACGATGGCAACTCTCACAGCGCCATCAGCTCCAGCGATCACCCGCGCCAAGAGCCACTTCAACGGTGGCAAGTTTTCATCCTTGATGCAAACGACATCGTTGACCTGTATCGAGGGTTGAGGTGTTCGCCATTTGGCACGTTGTTGAAGCAGAGTCAGGTACTCCTCAAAAAGATCCAAAAGATCTGCTGGGCACAGGAGACTCGCTGCCAGCGATCGAGTCGATTGAAGTTGAGACCCGTAACGTCTGGCTCAGGAAACTCCATCAGAGGACGACCAATTAAAAATGTCGGGTGTAAGGACGCCAAGATCTTCAGGGTTTTCTGAAATCGAGATAAGAGGACGAGAATTCATTACAGCCTAGATTTGGCAGACCAATGTCCGCAGACCAATGTCCGTCGAATCCAAAAAGTGACGATCCCAAGGCGCGATAGAAATGCTGCTTGGCCGTCTTCACTGCTGCCTCCCACAAGCCGCCGAAATGCGGCGAGCGAGGCGGTATAAATCTCCAATCGAAGCCGTTGTCCTCTAACTCGTTCCTTGCGCCCACAAAATTGGTGGCATTATCCGACCAAATGCATCGGGGAATACCGCGCGTGGCAACGTAGATATAGGATTTTATCGGTGCTTGACTGCGCCCATCTGGCTTATAGTAGAAGGGACCGCAGTAGTCAATTCCAGTGACGCTGAATGCAGTCGAATCCTGTGCTCGATCCTTCAGTAGGTCTGCCATGATGTGTTCCACAAGACGAGGTCTGGACCGGCAGCAGATGACGCATTTCCGCAAGGCGCGAGCCACAGTTTTCATGCCGCCGATGGGCCAAAACTGTAAGCGAATCGCTCCAAGTAGCGACTGTGGATCAGCATGGTGATGATTCCGATGAAAGTGCGTAATGTTGGCGAACGTCAATGGATGATCCCTGGGCAAAATGATTGGGTAGCGTGCATCGAAGACGAGTGTTGAGTGCCGCAGGCGGCCACCAAGGCGACCAAAGTCATCTATGAAAGGCGAGAGCGAGATGATTCTGCTGAAAACCTCTACGCAGTTCCCTTTCCGCAGAGCAAGGTACTCAGGATACAGTTGGGCCCGTTGAACGATGCGACATAACAAATGCGATCCTTTGCGAAGGTCTTCAGATGAGAGATCCGGGACTTCGGCCTACTGATGAACTTCTGAACGTAGCCAAAGATGCGCATCGTGACTCCAAATGGGTTGATGTGCTTAAATGAAAGCGAGATGTCGATACGCTCAGACGAAAGCGATACCCTATGTCGAATTTCTGTTTTTACACGGTTTTAAAATAACACGGTTTGAAAATCAAAATGTTTACATTTTTTACACGATTTTATTCCATTTAACACGGTTCAAAATAACAACACAAATATATAAAAACACACACAGCTCACAAACAGCTAGAAACCAAACGAAAACAAGAAAGAGTATAAAGAGAATATGTAAATATTTGTTTCTCTTTCGTTCTTTTGCGTATTCGATCAATGTCTTTTCTTACACGGTTTTTTTTACACGGGTTTTTCAGGAACCAATCTACCGTGTAAAAACAGAATTAGGCGTACATATAAATAAGTAAATAAAATATAAGCAGTAAGAAGTAGGAACATATGTGTGTGTCTATGCATTGAGAGCTTAATTTAAATGAGCGCGACAACAGATAATTTAAGACCATTTGGATAACAGATGTTAGAAATGAGAAATTGTTACGGCAGAAACCGTAGTGGCAGCTCTAAATATCACTGCGCCTAACAGCACAGACATTAACAGCGCAGACGTTAACAGCACAGACATTGACAGCGCCGAGCAAAGGGTTAATCAGGGCGAACGGCAGCTATAGGCAAGGAAGAAGAAGAACGAAATGAAAGGCAGCGGAAAAAGTTTACTGAAGCGGTACAAGTTTTTTAGCTCTAGCTCCCATAGTTTAATACCCTGCCCCGATATTTGTAAATGAAACACCTGAATAAAACCAACTTGAAGAACAAACCACGGGAGGCCTATTGAACGCGGGAGGCTTATCAAACGTACGGCCCCAGATTTGGAGGCGTTGCCCGGCGCGGCAATATTCTAAAAAACTTTTCCTGCTCAACGGAGAGCAAGTCGAATAATTACGACCGACAGAACGAAGATCGGCGTGCGACGTAGTCAGCTGCGTCACGAGAGATTCGACTTTGCAGGTGAGATATCTTCATACAGTTGGACAGAAAGGCTAATCTCTTACATTCGAGCGACACGAGGTTCGTGTATAACCACAAACCAGGACTGTATGAAAAAAGACACCGGAGTAAAATGGAAGGCGTCAATGGTCAGCAGTCGGAATCTGGCGGTGAGATCCCGTGTGGATTAGGAGAAATATATCAGCCTTTTCACCAAGAACGAGCCTTTTAGATAACTGGGAAACGTTCGCTCAGCAGAAACGGATGCATTAGGAAGGTCGACGTACGCCACGGCCTTCGAGGGAATGCGCTCCATCCCGACGCATCCCAGACTGCCTCAAGCAGGAGGCCTCATGAGCTCCACGGTAACCAACGGAGGCTGGGACAGAGCAGTTCCCAACTGGACCGGAGTCCACATGTCAGGACCCACGGAAGCAACGCGGATTGGAATGCCTACTGGGCTAAATCCGAACGAGACAATGCCAGTCGGCGCTATGTGGTATCCAATGGCCGCACCGGCGCCGGGTACCAACTTGCATGGGCAAAACCCCTTCATTCGCGCCCCGACTGCACAGTATTACCCAAGTACGAGTCGAAATATTTCGGACCCGTACGCGTACGGGAGTAATCAAGCGGTCGCGCCAGCGGGGGTGGAGAGATGCTTGACAGCATCCCAGATAGCCACAAGACAAGTCATCAACAAGGATCTACCATGCTTTTCTGGAAACCCCGAGGAATGGCCCATGTTCATAGTAAACTTCGAGCAATCTACAGAACGCTGCGGACTCAGCGATCAAGAGAATCTCATGAGGCTGCAAAAGTGCCTGAAAGGTGCCGCTTTGGAAGCAGTACGAGGAAATTTAATGATGCCCGCAACAGTTCGAATAGCCATCGAGACTCTTCGAATGCTATATGGCCGACCAGAGGCTATATATCACACCCTACAAACGAAGCTAAGAATGGAGCCGTCCGTGAAATCGAGCAGCATCGAAAGCCTAGTGCGCCTGGCGCTGTCGGTGCAAAACTATCGTGCTACTGTCGACGCGATAGGACTGTCCGCCTATCTGAACGACCCAATGTTACTTCGCGACCTTGTGGAGAAATTCCCATTCGACTTGAAACTGGATTGGGCCAGACGAAGCGCTGGACTTCCGAGGGTAAATATTGCTGTTTTCGACGATTGGCTATTCCGGAGTCGCATCGTGCGCAAGCACCGTGAAGCACCGCGCAAGCACCAGTAGCATCCGAGAAAGAAGTCTGCACGAAGGAGAAGAATCAAGAGTCCGGCTTATGGTGCACAATGATAGCAGCGCACAACCGCCCTGCCGTAGGTGCAATGGGGCCCACAAATTGTAAGCAGTTCCTGGAGCTAGAAGGGCCAGCTAGATGGAACTTCGTCAGAGAAAATAAGCTATGCTGGAGGTGCCTTGGCAAACACTTTATAAGGCACTGTAAGTCAACAAAAGAGTATGCTCGGTCGACGGATGCTCGAGAAAGCACCATTTCTAATCCACAACAGTAACCAGCAAAGTTCTAGGGTAGAGAATAGGCCAAAGGAAAGCACTACGGACTGCACACGATGCAGAACGAAGCTGCGTTGTTTAGATATGTCTCCTTAACATTGTATGGACCGAACGGCCAAATGCAAGTGTTTGCACTGATAGACGAAGGATCCGCCTGTACCCTAATCGAGACGGAGATAACGGAAAAACTAGGTATCGATTTCCCCTCGGACGAGCTATGCCTACGCTGGACTGGAGACATCACGCAGAGAGAATCTCAATCCAAATGGATAAGCCTAGCGATCTCCCCAAGGGACAATGTGGCTTGCAGATTTACGCTTCAAAACGTGAGAACAGTAAAAAACCTGGATCTGCCGAAGCAGACGCTGGACGACTCAATCCTAAGATCCCATTCGCACCTGGAAAAGCTACCGATACTCAGCTACAAGGACGTGAGAGCGTCATTGATAATCGGACTGGACAACGTGAAACTTGGAGTGCCACTGACTGTCAAAGAACGCGAGGATTCCGAATTTATCGCCGCCAAGTCCAGGTTGGGGTGGTCTGTTTATGGCCGCAGAAAGGGCGACGGGCCGGCGAGTCCGCGGGTAATGCACGTATGCGAGTGTAATAAACACCCACAGCTGGACACTCTTGTAAAAGAGAGTTTCTCATTAGACGCGGTTGGCATAAATATTGCGAAGAGCACACTCAGGTCCAAAGAGGATGAAAGAGCAAAAACAATACTGGACAATTCCACGAGGTTTAGCAGCGAAATGAAGAGATGGGAGACAGGACTTCTCTGGCGGTACGACAACGTGGAACTTCCTTCTTCTAGAGAGATGGCAATGCGACGACTTCGGTGCCTAGAATCTCGTATGAGGTGCTACGAGAGTTCGTAAATGAACAGATTAAGAGGTACGAAGACATCGGCTACGTCCGAAAACTCAAAAAAGATGAAATGGTCGAAGGCAAACGCTTCTGGTATCTGCCCGTATTCGTGACTAAGAACCCGAACAAAGGCAAATTAAGACTCGTATGGGACGCAGCAGCCAAAGTGGAAGGCATCGCTCTTAATTCAATGCTACTAAAAGGCCTCGACCAATTGCCATCGCTGGTAGGAGTAATATCGCGCTTTCGAGAGAAGTCTATTGGCATCTGCGGAAATATTAGAGAAATGTTCCACCAGGTTAGGATACGTTCGGAGGACCAAAGCTCACAGCAGTTTCTCTGGAGATATGGTGACACCAGTCGAGAACCGGATAGGTACGTAATGAGCGTAATGACCTTTGGTGCTTCTTGTTCCCCAGCAGCAGCGACCTACGTGAGAGATAGGAACGCAGAAAGGTTCATCAAGGAACAAAGAGAGGAAGTAGAGGCCATACTTCGCAACACCTTTGTAGATGACTGGCTCCAAAGCTGTGACTCAGAAGACGAAATGGTCCGCCTAGCGCTGGCAGTGAGAAACATACACAAAGAAGGAGGCTTCGAGATGAGAGGTTGGATATCTAACTCGAGCACCGTGATGAGAGCGCTCTCAGGAAATGGAGATCATCAAGAACGCCCCATCGAGATGACGGACTCGACAAGACGAGAACGAGTGCTTGGTATGTGGTGGCATCCAAGGAATGATTACTTCACCTTCGTCAATAAGTTTCGGGATGACATATACGACGAAACGAAAACTGTGACGAAGCGGTCAATTCTACGTATAGTCATGACCATCTTCGATCCCTCAGGACTATTGGGCTTCTATATTATACAGGCAAAGATAATACTGCAGGACGTATGGAGGTCGGCCGTAGGCTGGGATGAACAGGTCGAAAAAAACGAACGTCAACGTTAGACGTTATGGGCACGGCAACTTCAAAACATCGAAGAATTAAGGGCTTCACGATATCTCGGTTTAACGAAAGAAACATCAAATATCAATTACACATCTTTACAGACGCGAGCATAAACGCCTTTGCAGCCGTCGCCTACATAAGGATCGAACAAAGAGGAGAAGTCCGGTGCACACCACTCGCATCCAAGACAAGAGTGGCACCATTGAAACCAATTTCGATTCCCAGGATGGAGTTTATGGCAGCGATCCTCGGCCTACGACTGGCTAAACTCATAACACAGGAGCTTTCCGTCGAGATCAAGCGACGTGTTTTTTGGACCGACTCCAAGAACGTGTTGTACTTGATATGTTCAAACGCTCGAAAGCACCATCAGTTCGTTGCGCTCCGAATTGGAGAGATCTTGGAAACCTCGGACATATCAGAATGGAAATGGGTTCCATCCGCTCTGAACGTAGCAGACGATGGATCGAAGTGGACCAAAGAATCGAGTTTCCAACCAGAAGCGAGATGGTTCTCCGGTCCGCCGTTCCTATTTGACGAGGAATAATACTGGCCAACTACACAGCTCAACTCGAGTAATCTGGAACAGATACACGTACACGAGTGGATAGATACGCCGAAACCGCCATCAAAGCTGAGAAGCATAATCCCAAATGTATGTCGCTTTAGCAAATGGGAAAAGTTCACGGGAGCCCTGAGATGCGTGATGAGATTTCTGGACAAAATATGCAAAAGAGATTTCGCATCAGAGGAGGCAAATTTAGCCGCACGCTTTCGCAACATGGAAGATGTCAACATCGTTATATACCGGATGGTCCAAGAAGAGGCTTACTCTGAAGAAATGGCTCTTCTACGACAAGGAAGAATCGTGAGTAAGAAAAGTTCGATCTACAAATTATCGCCGTACCTCGATGAAACAGGCGTACAGAGAATACGCGGCCGCATAGATAAGTCGATCGGCATAACGAGGAACCTGAAACGGCCAGTAATTCTACCCGGAGGACATAACGTCACTAATCTTCTCATCGATTATTTCCATCGGAAGTTTCAGCATCAGCTTACTGAGATCGTCGTCAACGAGATGCGATAATTGTACCACATACCAGGACTGCGAGCAAGAGTTCGCGCCGTAGCGAAAACCTGCCAAAGATGTCGCAATAAAAGAGCGCTTCCAGAGGCACCGGAGATGGGAAGCTTACCACCAGAGGCTAGCAATCAACGAATTGCCATTCACAAACACAGGTATCGACTACTTCGGACCACTGGAGGTAAACGTAGGAAGACGACGCGAGGAACGATGGGGAGTACTATTCACGTGCCTCACCGTGCGAGCAGTACACATCGAGCTGGCAAACTCCCTGTCATCAGACGCCTTCATGCTAACATTGGAAATGTTCGTAGCCCGTCGAGGAGTCCCCAAGAGAATCGTGTCGGACAACGGGACGAACTTCCGAGGAGCCAGCCGCTTACTACGAGAAGAAATTGAAAGAATTCTACCGAACGAACTGGAAACCAAGTACCCGCAAATAGAATGGTCCTTCATACCCCCAGGAGCACCCCACATGGGAGGTGCGTGGGAAAGGATGATCAGATCGGTGAAATCCATACTAGCCGAAATATTAGAGGAGAACACGTACAAGAACCAGTGCTGAGAACAGCACTAGCAAGGATAGAAAATATGCTAAATTCCCGACCACTGACTTACGTGCCGTTGGAGTGTCCGGAAGCCGACGTACTTACACCGAATCACTTTCTGAGAGCAGAGACCAGCTCGATGGCAGCAAAGAGCGACAGCAGCGCAATAGGAGCTATGCTTGGTAAGAGTTTTCGCATTGCAGGGCAGATCGTGGACAGCTTCAGAATACGATGGCTGAAGGAGTACCTACCGTGCCTGACGCCACGAACCAAATGGCATGGACCTCCAATCAACCCTATCTAACTCGGAGACGTCGTGGTTCTAGCGGACGAAACAAGCCCCAAGGTGCAGTGGAGGAAAGGCGTCATCATGGACCTTCGAGTAGCCAAGGACGGATCGCCCGAAGCGCGGTGATCCGCGCTGCATCTGGACTGCTAACTCGGCCAATAGTTAAACTGGCCAAGTTAGACGTGAAGACAACGAACCCACCAATGGACCAAGGCGTAACCAGAAGTTTGTCAAACATCACGACAAGCGACGAAGTTTGCGAAGGGGGGAATGTTACGGCAGAAACCGCAGTGGCAGCTCTAAATATCACTGCGCCTAACAGCACAGACATTAACAGTGCAGACGTTAACAGCTCAGACATTAACAGCGCCGAGCAAAGGGTTAATCAGGGCGAACGGCAGCTATAGGCAAGGAAGAAGAAGAACGAAAAGAAAGGCAGCGGAAAAAGTTTACTGAAGCGGTACACGTTTTTTAGCTTGAAGAACTTGAAGAACAAACCACGGGAGGCCTATTGAACGCGGGAGGCTTATCAAACGTACGGCCCCAGATTTGGAGGCGTTGCCCGGCGCGGCAATAGAAATGGTGGAACAATTCTTTAATATCCATTGAATAATAAATAAAAAAATTCCTTAATTTAATATAAAATTGGAGTGTTAACTATTTATTGTTGGCTTAAATATTAACCTACCGAGCTTACATTTTCGGGCGGGATTATATTTGAATATTCTAAATCATAAAAGAAAATCAATCCGATCAGAACGATGTATAGTAGCTACTATAGGAACCATCGGCCAATTATAGTATTTTTCAACTTTGAAGTCAAGTCTGCACCTTTAATCGTTGTCGAATTGTATTGTTTTATACCATAAGATACATTTTAAGACCCTGAGAACTTAAAAAAAAACCACTTTTTTAAATAAGTGCAATTTATATACATTAGGGTAGAGTGAAACTGGTGAAAAATAGTTTTTTTAGTTCCTGTTTTGTTAATCGATGACTTCATAAAAATAAAAATATGCAACAAAAATCAAAGCTCTATCATTTCATCTTGAGATTCCGCATGAAGATGGTTTATAATGTCATAGTCCAAAGTATTTCGTTTTTTATAGTGAATGTATGTTACACCCAGACGGAAGCGTTTCTGACCCTATAAACCATATATATTCTTAATCCATTGATATCCATCTGTCCGTCTTGTGTGGCATCTTGTAGCAACCACAATTTTATATGCACAAGGAAACACTGAAAAGTGGATCAAGTGCAATACGCTTCTATGGCTATGTTGACGAATAAATCATGATGGCAAAGTTACTTAAAGATCCACTCGTAATGGCATAATTTTGTTCCCCGCAACCTTCCCAATGGTGAGCCCTTTTCTGCAGATCACGAAGCCCTTCGCTGTTCGGCATAAATGCTGAACTTGCGTCTCGTGTGTGATATTCGGCGCATCCGGTGGTCGTCACGGTCTGCTTACTTGACAAGATTTCAGAAATCGAAACGAAAGTATGGCTACCTCCGAGGAACATATCTACGTTGACAGGCAGGCTGCTATGAAATCTCGAATATTCTGCAAAACCACAAGACGTCCGAAAACTACTGCGAGATATTATGATGGGCCGTGCGAGAACGAGACCTGACAGGCAGTGGACAAGTCTCGACTGTCAGATGTCATGCTCGGTCGTGCCCTGCTAGGGGTGTATGGGTGGCAACAATATACATAAAACATTACGGCCCTGTTTCTACAGAGGGCGGGATACCAGCAAATATCACCGAGAATGCCGGAAAGGGGTGGAAATCATACCAGAAAGTATCACCGAGAAACGCCTAGGCGATCACCGGATGGCGTTTTTCGGGAACTGGGACGGTCGACGGCGGGAGTGAAGAGATACCGGCAAGTATTACTGAGAATGCCTAGGCGAGCACTGGGCGGCACTTTCAGGAACCTACTGATCTACACGTTACCTGTAACATTGAACGATATATTTCTATACGTCAGTAGGGGATGGATTGGAGGGGATGTCGAGGTCACTGCCGGTGGGGATTCTCTGGTTCCGTGCTCATTCGGTCACTTGGGAGGGGGCGTACCCGAAAGTACTAGGGGCTTTCGTCGGTGTGTTCCAAACTATCGCGGGCGTGAGGTCTTGAGATGGAAGTCGACCCACACGATTCTGTACCCACCCTTCCATGATTTCCAGTTGTGCGGAGGTTCTGGAAATCCCTATAATTCTCACCCTACCCCATTACGTCACCATGTCACTAGGAAATTAGAAGTCTACTCCATATTCATGGCTAACAAAATTCAATATATTTCTCTGTACTTAATAATAGACATGTTGCTACATAATCAAGAACTTGCAAACACAAGTTTCACTTCCAAAAATAACACAAGTCTTTAATTACAACCAGTAGGCAAATCAAGTATAGAAAAAAATTAATGGAATGGAAAAAATATGAGGCTAAATCACTAAAGGAGAAAGAGAAAAGTTATAGATATATGTATATATAAACGATAGAGTATGAATAGATAGTATATGAATATAATATATGATATTAGAAATAAGGAAATTAAATATGTATAAAGAAAAAAAAGAAAATTCAAAAAAAAATAATCAAAAGCAGCGGGGGTCAGACCAGCGATCCGCAATGGTGAGCCCCAACCAAATTTAATTAAAAATTATAAATTTTTTTTTTTTTTTTTTTGATTTGAGGAGATGTTTTTTCTTTGTTGGTTAGTGTATTTGTCGGCTACGTTTCAATGCATAAAAAAAATGCATGGAATGCGAGCAATGCAAGCTTAAAGCAGAATGGGCAACGACGAGAACGAAAAGCTTCGAGCGTGTGGAACGCAAGCGTTGCGCTCTCTTATCAGCAGCGGCTGGCCGCTGCGCATGCTTTTTAGATTTGTACGAAGACAGGCGCAAAGGAGAAAAGGGAAATTGGGTCACTTACAGCTTCAATACAGTGGTCCCTCGCTGAAAGGCGCCTTTCGTTGTGGAGCTGTGGAAACAATGTTAATGTGTGCCCAGGTCGGAAGGGGGATTGGTAAATAGGGGGAGAATATGCAAAATGTTTTTTTGTTGTTTTTTTTGTTTGTTTGTGTAGTTTGTTACTCTATGATTAAGTTTTTCTTTCTCCAACCAGCAAAATAAATTCCGTTTTGGGAACTTTCACTTTCACGGCTATCGAGGTAGGACTGTGACGCAGAGTTAATGAAAGTTACATAGGCATATAAGAAGGAACCAAAAAATGACAATTAAAGCTACACTATGCTACAAAATCTGGGTCCGGATCCGTAGCGGCTTCTTCTAGGCCGTCGCAGAAAGCGATTTAGCGGCGCATACGGGGAGGGGGGTAATCTCTATGCCCTCTATGCGCGTACGTTAGGGATGGCGCAAGGGTTATGGCCGGTGGAGGTTATGTAGCCGGGCAGGTGGAGTCTCCAACGATTTCCCAAGGAGAAAAAAATCTCGGCCCCACACCAAGGTCGACTCCCGACGAGTACTCCCGTCAAGGGTGGGAGTTTGGTGTGGGGGGCAGAACTTTGGGAGAGCTGGGTGGGCTACCGCTCGTGGCCAGGGCCCTATGGGCGAAACAGAACAAAACCACGAGGGCTAAGAAAAAATCTAATTTTGCTCTACAGGGCACTTTAACATACCGTTTTTCCGACTTTTCCACCGAGACACGAGTGTTGTTCGCTCTTGGCAGAGCTGTGGGACGCACGGGCTTGCAACAAAAAAACACTTGGTGACGAGGCGAGGCAAATATGCACTTTACGCCAGGGGAGTTGTCTTGCCAGTGTTCTCGGCGCTCGGTTATTAATTTAGCCCGATTTTTGCGAAGCGCACACCGCGTGGGATTTTCACAGTTCCGTTTTATTCGTTTTCGGTTTGTCTTTGTGGGAAGTTATTTGGGTTTTTTTTTCTTTTTGGGGTGCTTGCACGTGATCGATTTAGATATATTTTTGCTACCGACGCGGAGATAATCACCGGCTGCACAGATTCAAATTTTCAAAAGAGAACGCTCTGGTGCTTTTGCACTGCCTAAATAAGAGCTTACCGATCTTAATGCTCGGCTTCGAAAGCTCCGTTGCGATGCGCTGCACAGCACTTACGGAAGCTTAGCTCAGCTGTTCCCTACCTCGAGCTTGCCTGCACCCACCCCAACTATGCTATGCCATGCAGCGATAATTGGCCCAAGGTTATTGCATGCGATATACCCGAGCACCATAGCGATAACCTATCCGGAATCGGTACTGTCCAACCGCAACCGTTACATACCGCAAAGGGTGGGGGAGGGAAAGGATGATCAGGCAAGTGGTATGCAAAAGAAATACCAAAATACCATTCTTCCCATAAAATGGACCCGGACGGCTTGCATCTGATTTCAACTGTGTCTTTATTTTATTTAGTTTTTTTCGTTTTGGGGCCCTGCCTACCGCACCGCTCAGCACCCCGCCTACTAACGACGTAAGACCCGCTTACCCCTGATCCTCCGCTGCCCCGACACATGGGTCTGTCCTGACTCCCGTTGGAGGGATGAGCGGCTGGCTGCAGGTCGCTAGCAATCTACCTCTCCTTCTCATTCTGGCGTGTCTCGCACACGCGTCCGCGTCTTCTTCTTTTCTAATTTCACTTTTCGGCTCTTGTTCCACGCGTTCCTTTTCGTGTACACCCGCTTACACGTCCGCTCCGATCAGCGCTCTAGACACAACTTTTTTGGTGCGTGCACGTCCGCTTTGATCCGCGCTCTTAACCAACTTTTTCCTTCGATCTTGCGTCCAGCCGCGTGCACGTCCGTTTCGATCCGCACTCTATAACTTACTTTTTCCATCCTCTCGGCTTATCATACTAAAGCACTCGCTTCTCTAGGTATTGTCGTTGGTGTTTTGCGTTGGTCTTTGCAGCTGAGCTTTGCTCTCTCTGTCGCTGGTGTGGTTGCGTTGGTATTGGCTGCTGTGATCAGTTATGACCCCCAAACCTAGTCACGCCCGCCGTGATCACGGTTTCGCCCCTCCAAAAGTAAAAGACAGCTCAAATAACTTAAAAGCACTTCGAGCCGTGTAATTCATAATAATTAATTATCAAAAATAAGAAATAATAAAATGGAGATTATTCGTCAACTCAACCTAACTATGGAAATGTCCTTGTTTAAACCTAACACAAAAATAGGATCGAAAGAAAAAAGAAAATGTCATTGCTTAAACCTAATAAGAAAATATCAATGCTTATCCCTAATGTGGAAAAATCAAAGTCCCTCCAGGGGTGTCTCCTTAAAGCTCGAAAAACAAAGCAAAGTTCCTTCAGTTGAAAAATTGGGGGGCGGGGGTCGGTCCGTACGCTTCTTCACAACCTTTGCAGTTGTCCTGTTCTTTTGACATGATTTATGTTTGAATTTGAGCATATGCCAATGCTGACATTCTTTGTCCATAGCACCTTCGGATGAACGGAATATCTAATATTTGGCTCGTACTCGAATGCGAGGCAAAGAAATTAAGCGGATGTAAATGCTCGATGTACTTGTTGGCATTGTCTGCCATTTTCTCTGTAAGTGTCAATTACGTATCAGCGCGCTGGTCTCTGTTCCAATTGTCTTTGTTGATTTCGTTCATCCCGGGCCTCTTGTAGTTGAGACTACCTGAATTTTGACATGTTCCAACGCACATTTTCGTTATCTTCTTGGATTCGTTCGTCTGTTCTTTCTGATCTATTATTTCGAATGTTTCTCGCTTTATTCGTTCGACTGCTGAATGGCATTGTCACTGTAACACACACAAATTTACCAAATTGCTATTATTACTGATGAATATCGGTATGAAAGCTTTTCACAGTCATAAAAAACGTGCACGCACACACAAAAAACTAGATAAAGAAAAATAAAAACAACATTTACTCAACCTGATTCTGTTTCGACTGGGCTTCTTCACTGAGCAGCTGATCGTGCAGAGTGATTTATTTATTGATTATATTTATATTTTGTATGGGATATTTGGATATTGTTCACACACAAATACTAAAATCTCGATTAAAAAATGGTGTTGGTGGTAGAAAAAATAGTTAAAAACCTATTAGCAGACCTACTCATATACAAACAAAATCTCATTAGACTGGCTAGGCCGAAGCCGTTTTGGGAGGAACAGAACAGTTGAGCACGAGATTTGTATATACACCTAATTCTGTTTTACACGGTCTCTTTTACACGGTTTTGAAATAACACGGTTTGAAAATCAAAAATTGTAAATCTTATTACACGATTTTATTCCATTTAGCACGGTTCAAAATGACACAACACAAATAGATAAAAACACACACAGCTAGAAACCAAACGAAAACAAGAAAGAGTATAAAGAGAATATGTACATATTTGCTTCTCTTTCGTTTTTTGCTTATACATACATACATACAAGCGAATTTACTGGTCAGAGCAATTGTAGATAGCAAAAATTTAGGGGGATTCCCTTTTTGTGGAAATTTAAGGGGATTACATTTTGCAATAGAAATGTGTAAGTATTTTGGGAACTATCAATGCAATCAGACGTGTTTGGTAAAGACATTTTTTATACGCAAATTTTTTTTTCCAACGTTTCCTAATTTTAATAGGTTTTAGAGACAAGGAACCAATCACCTATTTTTGCATACGACCAATGTCTTTTTTTACACGGTTTTTTCAGGAACCAATCTACCGTGTAAAAATAAAATTAGGTGTATAAGATATGAAAGTAAATTTTCTATTTTATAAATATAAACTGGAAACATCAGCAAATATGTTTATATTTGTTTTGAGCACATTAATAATTTTAATTAACTAGCTGACCCGGCAGACGTTGTTCTGCCACGCAACAAAAAAATGTTTTTAATTAAATTCTTAAATTTTTATCAGGCGTAAAAACAAACAACGCAAATGGTTTTCCGACCCGTGAACATGCCACAAATATTTGGCCATGTGAAAAACATTGATTTTCCAGATTTAGACCACATACTTTCAAGGATTGGCCTTAGGATTTGTAAATAGTCATGGCGAATGCAAGACGTATCGGAAATTGAAGTCTTTTTAAACTCAAACGGCATATCTGTTGAGATCATCGGAATCCTGGGAATGAAAACTTCCTCACCTTTGAATTTTCTTTGGAGTATCGTCGCGTAAATTAAATTGTTCATACATTTTCTTACCACTAAACGCGTACCGTTGCACAGTTTTGGTTGGATTATGTTTCGAACCTTTAGGCGCAAATTGTGCTGTGGTAAGCCCTGGACATCCAAGGAGTTTAAAAATTCAGTTGGAAAGTTGGTTGCTTCATCTTCATTTGTAACACAGTCAATAGATTTGAATGAATGCATTGTTCCAATAATCTCGCCCTGAATTAAGTAATTAAGGTCATCTAACTCAACCATTTATTATTTTTGATGTTTGGGAATACTTTGTTGATGAGCTCGAATCAATCCGCTCGATTCGTCGACAGGTACTCGACCATTACCGATAGTCAGCAATTGCTCTGAGAAATCTTCAGCAGATGTATCATTTTTCCAATGCAACTCTTATGTTTGTTGTCAGCTGAAGTTTCTTCACATAGCGCCATAGATTCGATGATTTTAGGCAAGCGTTTATTTCGTCGGTAGGCGTTGGCCTTGGAATTACTGGCAGTGTTTGGTGGAAATCGCCAATGTTCGGTTAAGTGCTTCTAATGCACGTCCCAGATGATAATTTTCGATGCTGACAAAACTTTGGCCATTGCGGAATTTTTTGCAATATTACATATAGGTTCCTAAATATTTTGAAGATTTAAGGGTAATTTTAATGCTGAATGAGCCGTACGGTATCCTTCTAACAATGTGGCTGCTATTCCAGAAGAAGCAACTGCAACCGCAATATTAGATCTCGCACGAACAGTGGCTAAAACCATTGACATGAGGAATGTCTTACCAGTTCCACCAGGGGCATCCAGGAAATGTAAACCACCATTTCCATCATCAAATGCCTTCGTTAAGGTGTCATAAACTTCTTTTTGTTGAGGATTCAACAGTGGTACATTTGCCTGAACAGCTAAATTCAATTCCTGGTGATCATTCCACGATTTGGCGCTGGCACTCCTAACCTGTGTAATAAACTACCGCATGTCTTTGATCAATAGTAAAGCTTGATTATGTATCTCCTCTTTTATTTCAAGATCGGGATTTCTGGAACTTACACGATTTTGATCTAAAATATCTTCTGACATATTAACCGAATTCTTTCACGTGCACTGCGATCTTCTCGTTCCTGGGCAGTACGATTAGATTGATAATTAATTTGATTCGTTGCATTTCGGGTTCTTCTGCTTAAATTTGTCCGCCGCCTTATAAGAGGCATATTTAGTAATTCACAAACACACAAGACTTTTTAATTTTAGATTTAGTAGTATAGATGCACAGCAAAAAGAAACGTGTTGTTTTTTTACTTTTTCAGGCAATTTTTTTAATTTTTCTCTCCGTAAGAACCATCCTCGTACATCAAGGAATATTATAAAAAAAGAATTAGCGAAATCGGTTCAGCTGCTCTCTAGGTTTGCGCTTAGCAACACATTCATCGATTTATTTTTATTTTTTGTGTTTTGCGAACTGTAGCGCCTAGGTTAGGTTAGGTTAGGTTAACCCGGACGGCCCTCAGCGGGGCCACGCATAGGCCAATATGGCCCTTAGTTATCCGGATAGGGGGGTGTATGAACCGTCGCGGGAGTGTTTATGTGGTTTTAAAGTCCCCGAGAATCGAGGTGTTTTTAGCATAGGCCAGCAGTTCCTGTGGCGTCCTTTTGGAGGCATCTTCCAGTGATGCCAACACTGGGGCGCCCCGGTATCTCCTCCTTGCCCTTGAGAGAGCCGGACAGTTGCAGATGAGATGTTCCAGGGTTTCGATAGCCCCAGGTTCATCACATTTCCTACAACTGTCTCTGTTGGTGATGCCTAGCTTTGCTGCATGTGCAGCAGCCAGACAGTGACCTGTAAGTATTCCCACTAGCAATCTACAGTCCTTTCGTGGTAGGTGCAGTAGGTAGTGGCTAAGTTTCTCGTTGCGCTCCTTGCACATTATCTTCGAGGTTCTGCAGGTGGTGGTACTCCTCCACCTGCTATCAGTCTGTGTTCTAGCCTGCTTCTCTAGATCGCCTTGCAGCGTTCTAAGGGAGACAGGCACGTTCTCGGTTCTCCTATTCTCCAGCCCGACGCCTTCCTTAGCTAGTACGTCCGCCGCTTCGTTTCCTTCGATGCCCTGGTGGCTGGGAACCCAATAGATCCGCACTGTCTTTGTCGTGCTTAGGATGTCTAATGCCTCCCTGCTCGCCAAGACACTTCTGGAACTGACCGCGGACGACTGCATGGATCTTATCGCCGCTTGGCTGTCGACGAATAGGTTGACCGCATCGTGTGCTCGTTCTGTGAGGAGAGCGACCTCCGCTGCTTTCCCGATGGCAAAAACTTCTGCCTGAAATATGCTGCATTGGTCCGGTAGCTTATACGACCCCTTATCTCAGGGTCTGTACAGTATAGGCCCGCTCCTACTCCTCCGTCCATTTTGGAGCCGTCTGTGTATATATTGAGGTGCTCAGTTTGGTCCCGTCCAATTTTCCAGTCTTCAGGTCCCAAAGATGTGGTTGTTTTGACGTCAAGGCAAGTTTGGGGGGTCATGTAATCAGTTGATCTGGTCATTTCCCTGCCGATTGAACTATGCCCGTATCCTTGTGGCGATAGATTTCCTGATGCTATGAGGCGTTGTGCTGCCTTTCCCGCAATCAGGCGAGCGTGAATGTCCAGGGGGTCGATTCCGAGTACAGTTTCTAGTGCTTTTGTTGGGGTTGACCTCAGCGCCCCTGTAATACAGAGCAGAGCCTGTCGCTGAGTCTTTTCCATAAGCTTATGGTATGTCTTCTTTTCAGTAGCCTGCCACCACACTAAGGCCACATACAGCAGAGTTGGTCGCACCACCGAGATGTAGATCCAGTGCATTAGAGCAGGTGACAGGCCCCATGTGCATCTTCTTGGATGCATAAAGCGCAATGGTATCCTTCTTCACCCTTTCCACTACATTGGGCCTCCATGCCAGCTTGCTGTCCAGTACTGTGCCTAGGTATTTCACCTGTGATTTTGGAGTCAGCCTAGTTTGGTCAATTTTCGGGGGGGTCCATATCGGTACCTTGTACCTCTTGGTAAAAGGATGAGGTCCGTCTTGTCCGCGTTGATACTGAGTCCTACCTCTTCCGCCCACTCACGTATCTCCTGAGTGTACGTTCCATTAAGGAGCTGAGGGTCGATGGACATACACCCGTAATAAGTATGCTTATGTCGTCTGCATAAGCTGTTATCTTTGGGGCCTTCCTTTCAAATCTTTTGATGAGGTCGTCGACCACCAGATTCCACAGTAGTGGCGACAGGACTCCACCCTGAGGTGTGCCTCTGTGTGCCCCCTTTACCATGGAAGCAGTGCCCCACTCCGATTGCACCCGTCTACAACTTAGGAGGTTTTTGATCCAGACATTGATTGCAGGGTGTATGTTATTCGCTTCTAGGCGACTTGTTATTGCGGTTGTGGCCACGTTGTTGAATGCTCCTGAGATGTCCACAAATGCTCCCAAAGCATACTTTTTGTTGTGAAGGGCGCTCTCGATGGTGGCTACTAGCGAGTGTAGTGCCGTCTCCACTGATTTCCCTTTAGTGTAGGCGTGTTGGTTTGTTGACATCAGTCCCCCTACTTCATTCCTGATGTGCAAATCCAACAGCTTTTCTAGTGTTTTTAGTATAAAGGAGGTAAGGCTTATCGGTCTGTAATCCTTGGGACTCACGTGGCTGCACTTTCCTGCCTTAGGGAGGAAGACAACTCTCGAGGTTCTCCATTGGATGGGGATATAGCCCGTACTTAGGCATGCTGAGTATATTGCGAAGAGCCATTGGGTAATAACTTCTTTGGTCAACTGCATCATGGCTGGGAATATCCCGTCCAGTCCTGGTGCTTTTATGCCCGCGAAGGAGTCTATGGCCCAGTGGATTCTCTTAGTGGTTAACAGACCTATTGGGGGGTGCTGTTCCTCGGTTGCTAGGTCCTGATGCTCGTTGGCGTCAGTGACCTCGGTGCATCCAGGGAAGTGCGCCTCCATTAGTGCTGTTAGGGCTTCTTTACTGCCCTCTGTCCACTGTCCGTTGTCTAGTTTTAGTTGGCTCTGTACTGTGAGCTGCTTTGAAAGCAGCTTCCGGAGCCTATCGGTTTCGGGCACTTTCTCGATGTTGGAGCAGAAGTTTCTCCACGAGTTCCTTTGTGCCTTACGTATTTCCTTCTTGTAGCTCCTAAGTAGGATTTTATATTCCTCATATACAATCTCTTCGTTCGCTTGTTTGGCGATCTTAAAGAATTCCTTGAGGTTGTTTCTTTGGAGAGAGAGATCTCGGTTCCACCAGAGTGGCTTGGACCTCCTCTTCGTTCTCGAGGGTTTGCACGATACGTGGTAGGCATCCAGTAACTCCTTGGATAGGGTCTCTAGGGACTTCTCTATATCCTCCGCAGATTTCACAGAGCCCGGATTCGCGAGCTTCGAAGTAACTGTCTTTTTAAACTTTACCCAGCTTGTGTTCCGGAAGTTTCTATAGACTGTTATCTTCGAAGAGTGTTTGAATTCGCACTTGAACTGAATGAACTTATGGTCTGAGAAGGATGGTCTTTTGAGGACTCTCCAGCCAGATACCAAAGTACTTTTTCCCGTGACAAGAGTTAGGTCTAGCACGTTTGACGAGGTGGGACCCACGAAGGTGTGTTCCTCCCCACGTTTGCTACGTCTAAGTTAGTGGATAAGATAAAGTCTAGGAGTGACTCACCTCTATCGTTGATGTCGGGGCTTCCCCACACATTGTGATGGGCGTTGGCGTCTGCGCCAATGAGGAGTTGGAGATTTTTGGAGCCGGCTTCTGTCACCAGACTCCTAAGTTCTTCCGGTGGGGCGGGCCTGTCGTGTGCCATGTAGCAGGAAGCTGCCATTAGACGCTTTTCCTCGCTCTCCAGCATCACCACCGTCAGGTCATCCGTGCTGTAATGAGACATAAGATGAGCATGGATTCCCTTCCGTACTAGTACGGCGGTTCTGTTCCTGCTTACCGATGTTGAGTAGAGAAGGTTGTAATTTGAGGACTTTAGTCCGGCCACAGAGTTGCCTGACGCAATCCACGGCTCCTGGACTAAAGCTATGTCGGCGGGCCCTTGCTCCATGGCAATGAGGAGCTCCGCCGACGCTACCTTGCTTTTATGAAGATTGAGTTGCAGCACCCTTAGTGTCATGGGTGGCTAACTCAACCTCGCACGACGGGTTGACTATAATTGTCAGGTCACCGTCCTCCTCCTCCTCCGAGTCGTCCAGCGCAAGACCCTGGGCGGCCTCCACTATGGTCTCCAGACCTAGGTCCTTCTCGACCTCGCCTGCCTGGAGGGTGTGCGCATCTTTGTCCTCGGGGTGGCGCTTTTTCAGCCGTAGGTATACGCTACCTACGCCCCACGCCATCTTCCCGAACTTGGGATATAAGATGTCCTCCGCCTCCTTGCTGATCTGGAGGATCACGTGCTGGCCCCCCTCGTTTGGTAGTGGGCTACCGGCGTGCAGAACCTTCCAGTCAGCCGTTGGCACGTCCGGATTTTGCCTCTGCAGCAGCTTCAGTGCTCGCTCCCCCTAGACAGCAATGGGGAAGAGCACCTTCGCCTTTGGTATGGACGGGATCAGCTCCCTGTCTACCACCTCCAGCTTGGCCCCCTCCCACATAGCTTCCAGTAGGGGCACCTTCTGCACCAGCCACTGCCGCGTTGGGTCGTCGTTACATTTGAGGATTTTGACCCCGTTCAGCCATCCCGCTCCATCGAACGTGGGCATGGGAGCGCTGGGGTCCTCCTCCATTCGCGAGAACAGTGCCTCGACGAGCTGCGCGTGGACTAACTTCCACTGCGCCGCCGTCATCTTCCCGTTCTCGTCGCTTCGGTCGATCAAGGCCACAGTGAGATGTCTCTTGGACACTTCGCTCATGGCCTTCTATTTCGGCTTCCTCGTCTTCGGCTGGGGGGTGGCCACCTTGGGCCCGCGTTGCCGCTTGCTCGCCGGAGTGTCTTTGGCAGCACTCTCGATCGAGCGTTGCCTCTTGGTGGCCAACATCTCCTCCACCTTGTTGGCGAATCCACCGTTTGTTGCCTTCATCTGGGGCAACTGCGCGTAGTGTTCGCGGACTCCTGTACCCGTTGCTCAGCCCAGGCTAGCTTGGACTTCTCCTCTTGGGAGATATCCGCCTTGCCCTGGAGCCGGCTCAGTAACTTGAGGGCCGCCTTATACTGAGCTTTTGCCTTCATCCCCTCCCTGGAACGCTTCGGCCCTTCCCTACGCAGGGAGCTGGTACCTGGTTCCGGCGAGCGGAGAAGGCTTTCCTCTTCGGTCTTGCTAATGGATAGCACGCTCTCCGGGTCCGAGTCTGCGTCGACAACGGCACCCGCGCGGCTCACCCTGCAACGCGTCGTTTTTGTGGCAGTAGTATTACAACTGACATGGCCTGCTCCCGCCATGCCCGAGGTGTGACCGCTGGCGACACGCAGAGAGGATTGCTCCTCCCCGTGCCCGCCGGTGGTAGCAGTCACGCTTTCCACCGACGTTTGGGTTGACATCCCAACCCGTGCTTGATCCTCATCAGCCTCCATATTTGGCCCGAAGGTCCATACCGGTTAATGTTTTTCGGGGGGACCACCCCCTAGCGTTTTATGCCTGGCACCTCTAGCCATGGCCTTGGTTCAGTTCCCCCGACTTTAGATCGGGAAGACGATGGACCATAGCCTTAGTTAGACACTGCATTACCCCGGGCAGGGCAAGCGACAGTGCATTATCCTCGCCCGGGATAATGCAGTGTCCATTGCCAACCGGCACCCTCGTGGAGGGTTCAGCTAGAGGGTTTTTGCCAGCCCTGTAGCGCCTAGGTCTTCTGTAATTTATAACGCAAGCAATTCTGTCAAGTTTTTCTCTCTGAATTAAAAAAGGATTTTTTTAAATTTCTGTTAACGAAAAGTTGGGGGTTTCTAATTGCAGGAGGACCCTACGCTACGTTCGCTGGAAGAGACGCTTCACGAAATTTGGCAACATTTAGCGTGGTTTCAAATGATAAAGATGACTTTGATGATTTAAGCGACCTGAGTGCCGTAGAAATGGACTCAGTGCGAGAATGGGAAATGCAGTTTAAAGGTAATTAAAGAAAAAATTCGATTGTCAACTTTTAAGATTATCCTTTTATTTTTAGAGAAATATGAGCTTGTTGGCAAGCTGTTACGTATGGGAGAGGAGCCTACTAACTATGAAGACGATGAGGACGATGAAAATATTGTTAACAGTGATGAAACTGTTGTTGCTCAATCAGTTAATGTATTAAGCGATCAAAAAGATGTCTTGCGGGAACGCCAGTCTAAAAACGTTACATCGGAAATTGATGCTAAAAAAACCAGTGCAGTAGATCATCAAAACTTCAAAGAAGATCAAAATGCTGGAAGTAATATTTCACTTTCCACACCTTCAACTGAAAACAGTCCATTAGGTGAATTACCCCTTAACCAATTGTTAGCAAGGTAAAGGCTCACAATTTAAGAACTGTTGGTAGCTTCAATACACAATCGGAACCTGAGAAGCATTCAGCAATTTTGTCTTTAAAATTATTTTTGTTTTTTTTTGAAGTTTAAAAAACTCATATTTTGCATAATGAAAAAAACTGAATGAGATCATTAAAACGGAGCGGTGAGAACTATGAAGGTAGACACACTCATATCTATTTTTGTTAAACATTTATTTACTTTATGTAATTTTGTTCAATGGGAAAATAACAAAAAAAAAATTTGATCATGACTTTAACATCAAGATTAAAAATATTGAATCAATGGTCATGGGAAAAATCATTTAATATCATACAAATGAAAAATTGTATATAAATATTGCATATGTGTATGTATTTATATAAAAGCTATGGAAATTTTTGGTGGGAATCTATGTATACAAGTTTAACATTATCTGCAATAAAAATAAAATTTAGAAACACACTTAACTTGTTTAATGTATGAAAAATATAGTGATGTCAACAGAGAAGTTGGGGAACAGTTTGCTTGAAAATATAACAGATTTTCTATGGCATTAAATCTTGCTCGGCTTCTGCCGATGTGGGAAGCGCATGGTCGGGTAACACAGATAGAAAAATCCTGCAATAACCAATAAATCTCTGGCCGTTCGTCTTGTTTGACGCCTAGTTCTCAGAGACATTAAGAGCTGGAGCAACCAAGTTTTGTGTCTACGCTCCTGTGATATCACACTGCATCAAGTTTGCTTCACGCCCAATTCCGCCCCCACAAAGGATGAAAATCTGTGGCATCCAAAATTTTAAATATACAAGAAAACCAAATACGCAGAATCATAGGGAATGACCATGTTTAGCAGATTGCTGAAAATGGATCAGATCGGATTATGATTTTAGTCAGAAGGAACAAATGAAACTGTAGTCGCTACGAAATGCCTTCCTCGAGCTTACTCATTCTTTGAGTATACTGACTGAGTATCGGGTATAAGTGTAGACTTGCGGCCTTAGCTGCGACTCACAACGTTCCCGCTTGTTTTTCGTTATCAATTTCTTTCATAAGTAGGATAGCTGTTTATGGGGTTACACAAAAATTATTATATTTTGGCACTCAACGTTTCTAAGTTGTAAACAACTTGTAATCAACAAAATTTGATTTTTTTTCTGCCCGACCATTTTTATGCACATCAGACCCGTTGTCTACTGCTGACTCAGCGTTGGATTTTTTGGTTTGAAGTAAGAATTCATGGAAGATTACCTCTCTTTTTGTCTCTCCCACAGGCAACATAATCTCTAAAACTCCACATTATTTTATTCCACATCAGTGTGTGTTGAGGTCCCAAAGCACGTCGCCCAAGCTCCGTGTCGTTTTCGATGCGTCTTGGTAGTCTTGGTAGATGATGCGGATAGACAATTTCAGCTCATAGTGTGGGGAAGAGACTCTTCTCAGTCCTTGAGAATATACCAGCTCAACACCGTAACATATGGTTGCGTATAGGAGTTAAAGACAATTAAGTCTGATGTGGCTCAGGTTCTTCAAACCGCTGAGTTTGAGTTGACTAAGTGGTTCTCGAGCTCACCTGAATTCACAAAGATTCTACTGCAGAAGCTTTGGCT
>CM017781.1:35503991-35596638 GCA_008121275.1 Drosophila lowei | reverse complement strand
TTAGCCCAGTAGGCATTCCAATCCGCGTTGCTTCCGTGGGTCCTGACATGTGGACTCCGGTCCAGTTGGGAACTGCTCTGTCCCAGCCTCCGTTGGTTACCGTGGAGCTCATGAGGCCTCCTGCTTGAGGCAGTCTGGGATGCGTCGGGATGGAGCGCATTCCCTCGAAGGCCGTGGCGTACGTCGACCTTCCTAATGCATCCGTTTCTGCTGAGCGAACGTTTCCCAGTTATCTAAAAGGCTCGTTCTTGGTGAAAAGGTTGATATATTTCTCCTAATCCACACGGGATCTCACCGCCAGATTCCGGACTGCTGACCATTGACGCCTTCCATTTTACTCCGGTGTCTTTTTTCATACAGTCCTGGTTTGTGGTTATACACGAACCTCGTGTCGCTCGAATGTAAGAGATTAGCCTTTCTGTCCAACTGTATGAAGATATCTCACCTGCAAAGTCGAATCTCTCGTGACGCAGCTGACTACGTCGCACGCCGATCTTCGTTCTGTCGGTCGTAATTATTCGACTTGCTCTCCGTTGAGCAGGAAAAGTTTTTTAGAATATTGCCGCGCCGGGCAACGCCTCCAAATCTGGGGCCGTTTGATAAGCCTCCCGCGTTCAATAGGCCTCCCGTGGTTTGTTCTTCAAGTTGGTTTTATTCAGGTGTTTCATTTACAAATATCGGGGGCAGGGTATTAAACTATGGGAGCTAGAGCTAAAAAACTTGTACCGCTTCAGTAAACTTTTTCCGCTGCCTTTCATTTCGTTCTTCTTCTTCCTTGCCTATAGCTGCCGTTCGCCCTGATTAACCCTTTGCTCGGCGCTGTCAATGTTGTGCTGTTAACGTCTGCGCTGTTAATGTCTGTGCTGTTAGGCGCAGTGATATTTAGAGCTGCCACTACGGTTTCTGCCGTAACAATTTCTCATTTCTAACATCTGTTATCCAAATGGTCTTAAATTATCTGTTGTCGCGCTCATTTAAATTAAGCTCTCAATGCATAGACACAAACATATGTTCCTACTTCTTACTGCTTATATTTTATTTACTTATTTATATGTACGCCTAATTCTGTTTTACACGGTAGATTGGTTCCTGAAAAACCCGTGTAAAAAAAACCGTGTAAGAAAAGACATTGATCGAATACGCAAAAGAACGAAAGAGAAACAAATATTTACATATTCTCTTTATACTCTTTCTTGTTTTCGTTTGGTTTCTAGCTGTTTGTGAGCTGTGTGTGTTTTTATATATTTGTGTTGTTATTTTGAACCGTGTTAAATGGAATAAAATCGTGTAAAAAATGTAAACATTTTGATTTTCAAACCGTGTTATTTTAAAACCGTGTAAAAACAGAAATTCGACATAGGGTATCGCTTTCGTCTGAGCGTATCGACATCTCGCTTTCATTTAAGCACATCAACCCATTTGGAGTCACGATGCGCATCTTTGGCTACGTTCAGAAGTTCATCAGTAGGCCGAAGTCCCGGATCTCTCATCTGAAGACCTTCGCAAAGGATCGCATTTGTTATGTCGCATCGTTCAACGGGCCCAACTGTATCCTGAGTACCTTGCTCTGCGGAAAGGGAACTGCGTAGAGGTTTTCAGCAGAATCATCTCGCTCTCGCCTTTCATAGATGACTTTGGTCGCCTTGGTGGCCGCCTGCGGCACTCAACACTCGTCTTCGATGCACGCTACCCAATCATTTTGCCCAGGGATCATCCATTGACGTTCGCCAACATTACGCACTTTCATCGGAATCATCACCATGCTGATCCACAGTCGCTACTTGAGCGATTCGCTTACAGTTTTTGGCCCATCGGCGGCATGAAAACTGTGGCCTGCGCCTTGCGGAAATGCGTCATCTGCTGCCGGTCCAGACCTCGTCTTGTGGAACACATCATGGCAGACCTACTGAAGGATCGAGCACAGGATTCGACTGCATTCAGCGTCACTGGAATTGACTACTGCGGTCCCTTCTACTATAAGCCAGATGGGCGCAGTCAAGCACCGATAAAATCCTATATCTACGTTGCCACGCGCGGTATTCCCCGATGCATTTGGTCGGATAATGCCACCAATTTTGTGGGCGCAAGGAACGAGTTAGAGGACAACGGCTTCGATTGGAGATTTATACCGCCTCGCTCGCCGCATTTCGGCGGCTTGTGGGAGGCAGCAGTGAAGACGGCCAAGCAGCATTTCTATCGCGCCTTGGGATCGTCACTTTTTGGATTCGACGGACATTGGTCTGCGGACATTGGTCTGCCAAATCTAGGCTGTAATGAATTCTCGTCCTCTTATCTCGATTTCAGAAAACCCTGAAGATCTTGGCGTCCTTACACCCGGACATTTTTTAATTGGTCGTCCTCTGATGGAGTTTCCTGAGCCAGACGTTACGGGTCTCAACTTCAATCGACTCGATCGCTGGCAGCGAGTCTCCTGTGCCCAGCAGATCTTTTGGATCTTTTTGAGGAGTACCTGACTCTGCTTCAACAACGTGCCAAATGGCGAACACCTCAACCCTCGATACAGGTCAACGATGTCGTTTGCATCAAGGATGAAAACTTGCCACCGTTGAAGTGGCTCTTGGCGCGGGTGATCGCTGGAGCTGATGGCGCTGTGAGTTGCCATCGTGCAAACCCCATCTGGAAACACTCGTCGAGCCGTCAACAAGCAGTGCGTCCTTCCAGTTGAGGATCTTGTTAAAAGCCCTGGGTTTTCAACGGGGGGGAGTATGTTCGGAGCAGCGGCCGTTAATAGCTCTTAAGTCACGTCTCTCTTAAGCTTTCTATTATCGCGCTCATCCTATGTAAGCTCTGAGTGCATACACGCACACACATATGTAACTTTCTTACGTCTTATAAGCCACTGCTTCGACCCTTCCATCAATCTAGTCGGTCGTTCCTCTTCGAGGCAGTCGGTCAGCAGTACTCTTCGTCGCCCAAAACACCTAGCACCTAAATCAAAGTCCACGCCCATGGCCTCATTTACCATGGTAGAAATGTGTTCGGAAAACTTTAACTTTGCGTCTAATAAGACACCAAGATCATTCACCAGGGTAATTCTCTCAAGAGAACCGCCACATAGAGTATAGGGAGCCAACAATGGGCTAGAACGATGAAATGTCATAACTTTGCATTTCTGGGCATTAAGGTGTAACAAGTTTGCACAACACCATGACTGAAAGTTGTTGAAATCGGATTGCAAGTGAGAATGAAATGAAATGTCCTTATACTGGACACAGAGTTTAGCATCATCCGCATACATGAGCACTCGAGAATATGTTAATACCGAAGGCAAGTCATTAATAAAGAGTGTGAAGAGTAAGGGGCCTAGATGGCTGCCCTTTGGTACTCCCTGAAGAAACCTTTACTGGTGAAGAGAGGGAGTTTTTGAAGAGGACTCTGTGGGACCTGGAACAAAGATAGCTAGAAATCCATCTCAGGAGGTTGGGCGGAAACCCTAAAAGGTCAAGTTTATGTGCTAGAAGGGAATGGTTTACAGAGTCGAATGCTTTACTGAAGTCGGTGTAAATTACATCCGTCTGTAAGTTACCTTGAAAGCCTTTAATAATGAAAGAGGTAAACTCTAACAAGTTCGTGGTGGTTGATCGCCGCCTTGTGACTTGCAGAGATGTTGCAAGTGCGGAGTTAAAACCTTCTCAAACATTTTAGGAATAGCGGATAACTTTGCTATACCTCTATAATTTTTGCATCAGACTTGCTACCTTTTTATGGAGAGGAATTATAAACGATTCCTTCCAGATCGGGGAAGCAATGGAATCAATGGACAGGGTGAATAGTTTAAGCAAGGGTCCACAGTGCCTCGGTGCAGTACCTGAGTACACAACCTGAAACCCGTCTGGACCCGGTGAAAACACCGGCTTAACTAGTCGAAGATCATGAAGTAAGGAACATTCATTTAACAAGGGACTGAAAATGCCGTTCGACCTCGGTAAACCGTATGGGTACGGATGACCAGAGTAGCTTTCCTCAGAATAGGTGGTTTGGAAAAATTGGGCAAAAAGATCGGCAATTGCCTGATCATTATTTGCCGACGTATTACAAAATGATAACGAGGATGGGTGTGCGGACGTTCTACGCTTACTGTTTACGAAGCAGTAAAAAACTGTTTAGGGTCCTGAGAAAAACGTATCCTGCATCGAGATAGGTAGTTCTTATAGCATTGAGCATTAAGAACTGAAAAGTTTGACCGAGCTATTACATATGAGAGTGAGAAGTAGGAGAACCCACTTCTTGAAATTTTTTATAAAGTCTTGATTTTAAGTTTTTTAGACTGGATAACTCTTTGGTAAACCAAGGGGGCTTTTCAGATCTAATCGGACAAGAAAGCGGGACACAAGAATCAAAAAATGTGCCAAGAGCATTCTAAAAAATGTTTGTGCCTTTTTATGACATCAGTGCACAAGTGCAAAGCGGACCAATCAAAATCTTTAATGAGGTTATTAAGCTTCGCAACTAACCCTACTCGACCGACCCAATACAGTTGGTCCTATATCTAGCGACACTTCGAAAGTAGGGTAGGCGTCTTCAGGTATAGTGAGTGGGAGGGCTCGGGTTAACAACACTATGGTTGGATCCGATACAAAGCACAGATCAAGCAATCGACCCAAGGAATTTTTCACATGATTGACTTGAGACAGTGACAAGTCAAGCAAGCCGTCAACAAAGTCATGTCGTGACATGGGCTCGAGGTTACTAGACTCGTTTACCGAAAACCAGACAGTTCCTGGCAAGTTGAAGTCATCAAGAACTATGATTTGATCTTTATCTGATAGCGAGGAAGAAACAGCAGTTAAAGCAGACAAGTGCTGCTCATAAATTGAGATTTCCGAAGAAGGTGGAATATACCAGCAAGTAATGAATATAACGAAAGCGGGAAGAATCAGTTTTATACACAGGAATTCCAGTTCTTGTTGAACCTGGACTGTGAAGTGTTCCGACGTGAAGTTAGAGTCCACTGCAATCAGAACCCCTCCTGCACGTCGAGACGAACGGTCCTTTCTAAAAGTTGTGTACCGACCTGCCAAAACCTCGGAACTAAGAATATCCGGCTTTAACCAGGTTTCGGTAAACACAATAACGTGGGAAGCAAAGGCAACACTATCCCGGAAAAGAATGCTGAGCTTACTACGTAAGCCTCTAACATTCTGATAGGTTAGTAAAAGAGAATTTAGTGTTTTGGAAGGGTGGAAGCAGCACGGGAAGATGAGGAAGTTGAGGTTGAGGATGGCACACTGCGATGATTTGTATGAGTTATTGGGGGCCTATTCTTTTTCTTTGCCTTAAACTCCTTCACTACCAAATGCTGCGGCCAAAATTTGGCAGAGCAAATGGTGTCAAACTGAGTTGGGGAGATGCTTATCTTAAACGAGGCTATCTTCCTGGCATAAGAGAAGTTAAACTTCTCCACCTTTAAGCCCACGGCTTTTATTTTGCTTTGAATATAAGCAATTACATCATTTGATGTGAGGTCAGGGGCCGTAACCCAAAAACTT
This sequence comes from Drosophila lowei, assembly GCA_008121275.1. NCBI lineage: Eukaryota > Metazoa > Arthropoda > Insecta > Diptera > Drosophilidae > Drosophila > Drosophila lowei. The sequence goes on along the minus strand of CM017781.1, from coordinate 35,591,128 downwards.
GTCGTTTTGGTGGGACCCCCACCAGTGGTTTAGGCACCACAGGCCTAGTATCTGTGGTGCCAATATCCGGAGGTCCGGAACTTCTATTCACTGGTGGGATCAGAATGGACGGGGACAGCTAGCTTGCGGACACCACGGAGACGGACCCTACAGACGTTATTGGGTGCACGTTCTCCGAGGCTATGAATTCGGCTACCGAATCTGCATCGCCCGCAGGTGTCGTTGCCCTTGGAGTGGCAAACGGGGACAATCGGCTGATCGTGGGTGATCTCCATCTTGCAAGTTTCTTTGGCGCAGACCATATCGAATTCCATTTTATTAATATATAATTTATCTATTTAACAATTTTCAATAAAAACATCAAAACAAATTGGTATCAGACCAATGTGGCAGACAAACGCTTAAAGTGGAATTAGTAAAAAAAAAAAGAGAGCAGGGAGGAGAGCGGTTATAGCGAGAGCTACTAAACAGAGAGCGCTATTGCTTAGAAAGTTTATAGAGCGAGAGAGAAAGAACAGTTGCTTAGGTTTTGATAATAGGGAGAGAGTGATAGCTAAAGCAAAGGCTACGGGATAAGAGCGGGCTAAATTCAACGTGAGCGTACTTACAGAAAGCAACACACAAACACACGACTAACCAACGCACAAAATTAATATCAAAATTAAGTTTTTGTAAAAAACAATAGGCATGCACTCGCGTTAAAGAACAGAATGTAGGTTGTAGGTTAAATAGGGATTTTACTAAAGGTTTATTTTAAAAAACACCGGCTGTAATTGCAAAATAAAAGGAAAAGAAGCGGAGCGCAAAACAAAAATACTGGTCACTACGAAAGAGAACGAACGAAAAATGCCCACCACAATGTGTGGGGCCCTTACATCAATGACAGAGGTGAGTCACTCTTAGACTTTATACTAGCAACTAATTTATACATAGCAAACGTTGGGGAGGAGCACACCTTCGTAGGTCTCACCTCATCCAACGTACTAGGAAATAGTACTCTGGTATCTGGCTGGAGAGTCCTTGAAAGACCATCCTTCTCAGATCACAAGTACATTCAGTTTAAGTGCGAATTCAAACACTCTTTGAAGATGACAGTCTATAGAAACCCCCGAAATACAAACTGGGAAAAGTTGAAAGAGACAGTTACTTCGAAGCTCGTGAATCCGGGCTCAGTGAAATCCGCGGAGGATATAGAGAAGTCCCTAAAGACCCTATCCAACGAGTTACTGAACGCCTACCATGCATCGTGCAAACCCTCGAGAACGAAGAAGAGGTCCAAGCCACTCTGGAGGCACCAGGATCTTTCTCTTCAAAGGAACAACCTCAAGGAATTCTTTAAGATCGCCAAACAAGCGAACGAAGAAATCGTCAACGAGGAATACAAACTCCCACCTAGGAGCTACAAGAAGGAAATACGCAAAGCACAACGGAACTCGTGGAGGACCTTCTGCTCCAACATCGAGAAAGTGCCTGAAACCGCAAGGCTTCGGAAGCTGCTCTCAAAGCAGCCCACCATACAAAGTCAATTAAAGCTAGATGACGGACAGTGGACAGAGGGCAGTGATGAAGCCATAACAGCACTAATGGAAGAGCATTTCCCTGGTTGCACCGAGGTCGCTGATGCCAAAGAGCACCAGGACCTAGCAACCGAGGAACAGCACCCCCCAACAGATGTGTTAACAACTAAGCGAATCTACTGGACAATAGACTCCTTTGCGGGCATAAAAGCACCAGGACTGGACGGGGTATTCCCAGCCATGATGCAGGTGACCAAAGAGGCGATTACCCCATTGCTTTCCGCAATATACACAGCATGTTTAAGTACGGGCTATATCCCTATCCAATGGAGAACCTCGAGAGTTGTCTTCCTCCCAAAGGCAGGAAAGTGCAGCCATGTGAGTCCCAGGAATTACAGACCGATAAGTTTTACCTCCTTTATACTAAAAACACTAGAAAAGCTGCTGGATTTACTCATCAGGAATGAGGTAGGGGGACTGATGTCAACCAACCAGCATACCTATACCAAAAGGAAATCGGTGGCGACTGCACTACACTCGGTAGTAGCTACCATTGAGAACGCCCTTCACAATAAAAAGTATGCACTGGGACTATTTGTTGACATCTTCGGAGCATTTAACAACGTGGCTACGAACGCAATAAAAAATCGCCTGGTAGCGACGAATACACGCCCAGCAATCAACCTGTGGATAAGGAACCTCCTAGGTTGTAGACGGGTGCAATTAGAGTGGGGCACCGCTTCCATGGTAAAAGAGGCACACAGAGGCACACCCCAGGTTGGAGTCATGTCGCCCCTCCTGTGGCCTAAACAATAACAGCTTATGCAGATGACATAATCATACTTATTAAAGGTGTATGTCCATCGACCCTAAGCTCCTTAATGGAACGTACACTCAGGGAGATACGTGAGTGGGCGGAAGAAGTAGGACTAACTCCAAAAACACAAGTCAGTACTGGATTGCAAACTGGCATGGAAACCCAATGTATTGGAAAGGGTGAAGAAGGCCACCATTGCGCTTTACGCATCCAAGAAGATGCTCAGCAGCACATGGGGCCTCTCACCGGCTCTAATGCACTGGATTTACATCTCGGTGGTGCGACCAACTCTGCTGTATGGAGTCTTAGTGTGGTGGCAAGCTACCGAAAAGAAGCCGTATCATAAGTTTATGGAAAAGACTCAGCGACAGGCTTTGCTCTGTATTATAGGACGCTGAGGTCAACCCCAACAAAAGCACTCGAAACCCTACTTGGAATCGAACCCCTAGACATCCACGCTCGTCTGACTGCAGGAAAGGCAGCACAACGCCTCATCGCATCAGGAAATCTGTCGCCACAAGGATAAGGGCATAGTTCAATTGGCAGGGAAATGACCAGATCCACATGACCCCCCAAACTTGCCCCGATTTTAAAACAACCTCATCTTTGGGACCTGAAGACTGGAAAATTGGAAGGGACCAAACTGAGCACCTCAATATATACACAGACGGCTCCAAGATGGACGGGGGAGTAGGAGCGGCCCTATACTGTACAGACCCTGAGATAAGGCTGTCATATAAGCTACCGGACCAATGCAGCATATTCCAGGCAGAGGTTTTTGCCATCAGGAAAGCAGCAGAGGTCGCTCTTCTCACAGAACGAGCAAACGATGCGGTCAACCTATTCGTCGACAGCCAAGCGGCGATAAGATCCATGCAGTCGTCCGCGGTCAGTTCCAGAAGTGTCTTGGCGAGCAGGGAGGCACTAGACACCCTAAGCACGACAAAGTCAGTGCGGATCTACTGGGTTCCCAGCCACCAAGGCATCGAAGGAAACGAGGCGGCAGACGTCCTGGCTAAGGAAGGCGTCGGGCTGATGAATGAGAGAACCGAGAATGTGCGAGACTACAGACCGAAAGCAGGTGGAGGAGTACTACCACCTGCAGAATCCCGAAAACCATGTGCAAAGAACGCACTGGAAAACTCGGTCACTACCTACTGCACCTACCACGGAAGGACTGCAGATTGCTAGTGGGAATACTCACAGGACACTGTCTAGCTGCGGCGCACGCTGTGAAACTAGGCATCACAAACAGAAATAGCTGTAGGAAATGTAGCGAACCTGCGGCAATCGAAACCCTGGGACATCTCATCTGCAACTGTCCGGCTCTCTCAAGGGCAAGGAGGAAATAGCTGGGCGCACCAGTGCTGGCATCACTGTGAGATGCCTCCAAGAGGACGCCACAGCAACTACTGGCCTATGCGAAAAACACCTCGATTCTCGAGGACTTTAAAATCCCCTAAACACTGTCGCGACGGCATAATAAAAACTTTGAGCAATAAAGCATAAAAATAAAATCTAACAACGTCGTAAATGTGGAGTCAGAGTTGCCGAAAAAGATCGGCAGCTTCCAACATTTTGGTGACCCCGACTTGATCGACGAACTTAAGTAGTTAGTTAAATCAAATTCGAAGGCTTAACGTAACCGTTGTCGAAAAAGTAGCGAGCAAAAAATTGTTGTAGATGACCGTTTTCGTTTTTTTTCGGCTGCATAGAGTTTTAAGCGTGGTCCGTTAATTTACTTCGCCTCTTCTTTCGCCAGCTCTCTTGACCGGCTGCATATAGCTCTCTCTGGAATTCGAACTCGATTCAGAGCAAAATCTCGATCGTCGCTTGTGCATAACTTTTGTTTTTTCGGTCGTCGCTTCGTTGCTTTGCCGGCGCATACATTTTGCATATAAAAGTGCCGGTGCAGCGCATACATATATACATTCTTTCATCTTCGCTTTCGCGTTTTTCGCTGCAGCCGGCTCGAAAAACTCTGCTGTTCCACATAGTTTTGCGTAAAATAAAACAAAAACATTGAAAATTAAACATAGATAAAATGAGTGACGACAATAAAAGTATCGGGTCCGCCTCGGATGGTACACCGTCGAATGGCTGATCCAGCTTCTAGCCGGGTTGCATTCTTGAGCCTCAAGACAGCCTCTTCGATTTCTAGAGTTGGTGGCCAAATTGACTCTAACTGACTCTAAAACTGAGAACTATTCTACAGCGTGAGTTGCGCAAGCGTTCTCAGCCCACACATTGTTCCACATTTCGAATGAACCAAAGTAAATCGCAAACCATAATGTACATACATGGTCAATCGATCGCGCTTGCCACAGCTGCAGCTGGCTAAGTTCAGCGGAGCCTAAACAGCTTGGAAAAGCTTCTATACTATGTTTAAACCTGTCATTGATAATGAAGCCTAGCTGACTTCTATCGAAAAGTGACAGCATTTGCGGTCATGTTTGAGCAAAGCAGCGTTGGATACCATCAGTTCGTTGGAGATGACAGAGGCTAACTACAATACAGCATTAGATATTCTCAAAAACCGATTTGCTAATAAACATCTCATTCTACAACCACACATCAGAGAGATATTTGGGCTGGCGCGTGGGGATTCCTCGGTTGGCAAGCTGCGGGCGTTTACGGACGCCGCCACCTCACATCTTCGCGCATTGGAAGCGCTGGCAACAAAAGAGGAAATAGAATTTGGACAGGACGACTCAATCTAAATGGGAAGCAGCTTCGTTTAATCACGATTTTCCATCGTGGGAGAAATTGTCTGCCTTTCTGGAACAAAGATGACGTACCCTTGATGATGAATGCCTATCACTCCATGCAAGGGCAAGATGGTCAGGTTGGCAAGTCATTAAAAGCCGTGAGTATGCATCATAGAAAATCATTCGTAGCATCTTGTGCTCCCGTTTTCTGTGTTTTTTTTTTTTTTTGGCGAGGGCACGAACCATATGATTGCCAATTGTCAACAGTTCAAGAGTTTATCGCCGAATGATCGTCACAAGGAAGCAAAGAGGCTCTTGTCATGCGTCAATTGCCTACGAAAGGGCCATCACGTGAAAGATTGTAAATCAGGTCCCTGCCGTACTTGCCAATCGAAGCACCACACTCTGCTGCATTTACTTCGTTCAGCAGAGACATTCCAATCTGTTTCTCCAAATGAAGCCTCACAAGCACAACCGAGTCATACCGTCATGGTTGCATTGTCGCCTTCCTTGCTGCAAGCTCTTATATCCTAGAGTCCGGCTTATCCTGTGCTATTAGCCATCGGAAACGCAATTGCATTTCGTAACTAGTCGTCTAGCTAATCAGCTTCAACTTCGCAAAACCAAAACGCTTACCGCAGTCTCTGCCATAGGAGATGCTAGCTTCTCAACTGAAGGATCTCGTTCTGAAATCGCGGATTTCAGATTTCACCACTAGCATCACTGCCGTCGTTGCCCAGCAGATTACGGACAGTCAACCTTGCGTCTCAATTAGCACTGCTCATTGGGCTGTACCTTCGAATATCCAGCTTACTGACCTTTTGTGCCATAAGCCGCAGCGGATTGATCTGCTCATCAGAGCCGGACTTTTCTTTGAGGTGCTGTGTGTGGGACAAATTCAGCTGGCGCTGGATTACCTTTGCTGCAGACATCTCGGATGGATTCTATCTGGTGGCGGGCATTCGGCCCCAACTTGTGCGTGTCTCAATGCCATGCTTCAATGCATATTGTGGCGGGACTCTCTTGAGGACATAGAGATCTACAAATTAAACACAGTCACCTATCAGACTAGGCCTGCATCGCTTTTGGAGCTATGCATCGGCTAGCCATGGATGAGTCGTCTTCGTATCCATTGGGGTCGGAAACCATTATGCAGGACTTCTACGTGGACGACATGATATCTGAAGGCAATTCGGTCGTGGAAGTGCTGGATATTATGCGTCAAACCACATACCTTCTTGCTCGAGAGAATTTTCAATTGTGAAAATGGTGTTCCAATTCCCCTGATGTGCTTCGTAAAGTCTTAGATGCCGATAGGGAAAGTTGTCTGAAGCTGGATAATGACAGAGATGTAACCAAAGCGCTTGGGCTCATTGGGATCCCCATAACGGCATCTTTTTGTTTACATTTGCTCCTCAAATCGGTGTTGGAAAGAACACTAAGCGTTCGGTGTTGTCAACCATTGCACTGTGACAAGAGCGAAAATAATCATGCAACGCATGTGGAGAGACAAGCTGCATTGGGATGTTTTCCTCAGCCGTTGGAATCGGCATGGACTGAGTTTTGCAAGGACTTCGCTACTGTAGGTCACACTATATTTCATCGCCTAAGGCCAGGTTTGAATTCCCATAATTCCTTCTGTGATCCCAGCCTTCTGGCCTATGGGGCTAGTATCTATGCTCGTTCGACGCTGAGGTTCATTTGCTTTGTTTGAAAGCTAGGCTTAACCCACTGAAAACCTTCGCGATACCTAAGCCTGAACTATGTGCAGCGTTCCTATAACCAGTTTACTTCGCCAAATCAGGAAAATGGACTGTTGGTCGGATTCAAATGTGTGTTTCTGTCTTGGCTGCGAGACGAAAAATCCAAATTCAACTTTTTGGTATCTCTGCAATACAACAACTTAAGACGGTCATGGATTGGCGCTATGTGCCAACTGAGATGAACCCGGCTGACATTCTGTCAGGGAACCGAGCCTCACTAGTTTTTTAGTTTATGGATGAATGGATCTTCATTCTTGCAAGGCGAAAGAAGTATCTGGCCTGAACGGTGCTTGTCAGAAGTCAATCTTCCGGAATATCGACATCGGGCATTGCTATCGTCTGAGCGTGTTGACATCCCGCTTTCGTTTAAGCACATCAACTCATTCGGAGTCATGATGCGCCTTTTTCGTTACGGTCAAAAGTTCATCAGTAGAACGAAATCACCGGATCTCTCGTCTGAGGACCTTCGCAAAGGATCGCATTTTTTATGCCGCATCGTTCAACGGACCCACCTGTGTCCTAAGTACCTTGCTCTGCGGAAAGGCAACTGCGTAGAGTCTTCCAGCAGTGTCATATCGCTCTCACCCCTTATAGATGACTTTGGTCTAATTCGTGCTAGTGGTCGCCTGCGGCACTCAACTCTCGGCTTCGATGCACGCCACCAATCATTTTGCCAAGGGATCATACATTGACGTTCGCCATCATTACGCACTTTTATCGGAAGCATTACCATGCTGGTCCGTAGTCGGTACTTGGAGTGGTTGAAGTGGTCCTTAGCACGGGGGATCGAGGTCATCGCTGGAGCTGACGGGCTGTGCGAGTTGCCATCCTGCAGACACCATCTGGAACCACTCGTCGAGCTGTCAACAAGCTGTGCGTCCTTCTCTTTGGGGATCCTGTTCAGAGAAGCAGCCGTCAATAGCTTTTAAGATTTTTCAATTATTTTATCTAACATCTCTAGTCCGAATGTTCTTAAATTATCTGCTGTCGCGCTCATGTAAATTAGGCTCTCAATGCATAGACGCACACATATGGTACTGCTTATATGGTCAAAACAGCAAACAAAAACGAACCACATTTGTATACCCGATACTCAAAAGAGTATAGGGGTATATTAGATTTGTGGTGAAAGTGGATGTGTGTAACGTCCAGAAGGAATCGTTTCCGACCCCATAAAGTATTTATATTCTTGATTAGCATCAATAGCCGAGACGATTGAGCCATGTCTGTCCGTCCGTCTGTCCTTCTGTCTGTCCGTCCGTCCGTCTGTCCGTCCCTCCGTCTGTCCGTCCCTATGAGCGCCTAGTGCTCAGAGACTATAAGAGCTGTAGCAGCGACATTTTGCATCCAGACTTCGTGATATGTCACTGTTACAAGAGTATTTCAAAACTTCGCCCTGCCCCCTTCCGCACCCACAAAATACGAAAATCTGATACGAGAAAACCAAAAAGAGTCGTAGTCGCAGAGTCGTAGAGAATGACTATATCTTCTAGACTGCAGAATCTGAACCAGATCGTACCATTACTATAGCCAAAATGAAGAAAAAAATTTCGTTCTCTCCCCCCTTTTTCTCTCTCTAACACATACGTTTCATGGTCGGCTTTGACTATCGCAAAAAGTGAGTGCCTAGATCTCAGAGACTATAAAAGCTAGAGCAACCAAATTTGGTGTCCACACTCCTGTGATATTGAACCTGTACAAGTGTATTTCAAAACTTCGCCCCACCCCCTTCCGCCCCAGCAAAGGACGAAAATCTGTGGCATCCACAATTTTGAAGATACGAGAAAATCAAAAACGCACAATCATAGAGAATGACCATATCTATCAGACTGCCGAATCTGGATCAGATCGAAACATTATTATAACCAAAAGGAACAAATCAATTTGCAGTGGCTACGCACTGCCCTACACGTTCTGATTTATTTTCTGTCTCTCTCTAACACACTCTTTGTCGTTCAATGTTAGCGCCGTCTTCCAGAGGAAAGCCATACTGACTATGTATCGGGTACAAATGTAGAGTTGCGGTCGCAGCAGCAACTCACAACGTTCCCTCTCGTTTTTTTTTAAATTTCGCTGTTTCTTGATAATTTTTTGCTTATACTAAGCCCAATGTACCGTAACACACAATAAACAAGACGACATCTGTTGGTTGTTTTAAAAGTGCCTACTTGTTGGGTCGTTGCATCGCAATGAGTAAAAGTGAATAAAAAATGTCAAGTGACAAAAAGGTTTGTAATATTAAATACAAAAAAATGTTTTTAATTGCTCATCAATATTATCGAGTAGTATTATGTTATAAAAAAGTAACTAAATCAAATATTTCACAAAAAAAATGTTGCCTGCCTTTGCACAGTGAGTGATATGACCAAACTACCAGGAGAAAACCTATAGCTCCTAAAGTATTGAATATAAAATAAATCGGATTTTATAGAAAGATTCGAAAAAATAAAAGCATTTTTTTGTCCAGCTCTCAGCAGGAAAAGGGTACAGCGCTTAGGCTCTCCCTTCATAACTGACATTTCGGAAATGTCCACATTATGTCTCAGTAGGATAGCAAACTTCATAAGATCATCCGGTTGGGATAACTACTTACATCGCATATTACAATGTAGAAGAGGGAAGATACCAAGCGATACCACAGCGGGCGGCGAAAAAAATAGCACTGCTAGGTACAATAGTCTTTATTGTTTCAAAACATGACCACTGTCCAACATTTGTTTAGGTTTACACGTCTCCTCTTTGAGTGAAGTGTGCTTACTTTTTCAATCCTACGGTTCTTATTTTTTTTAGACAATTTAGCGAAAGAGGAGCGAAATAGAACACCAAAAAAAAAAACACTAAAAACGCTTTTGTATTACAACTTTTACTTTTCTGAGCTTTTTGATACTTTAAGTCGGTGGCTTATGTCGATTGTTGAAAGAAAGTTACAAAATTTAAATAGTTATGGGTCTTGAAAAGCACCTTCGTGAAGAATATAGCCAAAGGATCGAAACTTTAATTTCAGAAGGCAGGACATATGCTAAGGTGGGGCAAATTGTCAGTTGTTCAAATAAAATGATTAGCAATGCTTTAAAATATGTTTCGAACAAGAAAAACGTGGAAGAAAGGTCGCGATATTCCCATTTATGGTAAAACTACTGGTTCATGAGAGCAAGAAGGACCTATTTAGGCCGCCCAGAGAGCTAAAAAGGGAATTTAAAAAATCGGCAAGTACCAGTGTTCGGTCAAACTCTTTTCACGAAACAAACTACTCGAATGACCCTCGTAAAATAGATAGCCTAGGCTCACTTTGTACTGTACTGGTACTGGTACTCTCACAATCATTCTAACAAATTCACCACAGTAGAGTCTCTCTTATGCCCAGTGCTCAAGCACCAAGATTTGTAATAAATAGTTATTGCCTAACGCTCAAACGCATCCATCGACTTTTCTTGCACGGCTAACGCATATACCAAATTTAATTCGTTTAATAAAAACTAACACACCCCCATCCGTGAATAAACATTAATGCGGAAAACGCTCCGTGTTCAAACATTTTGGAGGCCCAACGTGGGGCATGTGTGTTAATTCTTCTGTGAACAATTAAACTAATCGCAATCTACAAAGGCAACAATTACAACATTCGCTCGTCTCGCAGCTGCAATCGAAAGTTCCGAAAACCGTATCAGAATTGTTCGTCTCGATCGCGGGTTCATTGTCCTCGCCTGGCTCTCGCCGTTCCCGCTTAATTTTATCATTCGCTTGTCACCCACAACGGATTCAACGGCGCTTGCATTCTCGGTTCGTTCGCTTTGCAGCTACCTGCTTTGGTCCATCGATCAACGCATTCTTTCTATTGGAATTCCACCGCTTCATTTTCGTTTTGCTTTCGATGCCGCTGCTAGAACTTTCGCTGACTCTCCGCTTTGGAACTGCGCTCATCTTTGCTGCCCTCGCTCTCACCGTTGGATTTGTGCTCTAGCTGCTGCTGCTGCTTTGCTGCGTTTTTTGTTGTTGTTTCCTGTGTTATTTTAGGAAGCTCTAGTTCTGTGTCAGCGTAATTACACTACACAACAAAATGACGACGCTCGAAGATTTAAAACGCCAACGGAGCAATATAAAACGCAATATATCTCGGATCAAATCTGTGGTAGATGCTAAATCGGAAACCCCGATATGCAATGATGAGCTTCGCTATCGGTTGAACATCTTAGAAACGTATTTTAAGAATGTTTTAAATGCCCAAGCTAACATTGAAGAGCTTAATCCGAATGATGAAGGACGGGCGGACTTGGAGAATACATACATAGCAATCAAGCTATCCATAAAGGACAAAATGGGAGGAGATCTGAACGCCAGCATTGTTTCGCCGGACTACCACCCACCGCCAGTGACCAAGGTTGTCGCTGCCCATTATTGACGGAACTTATGCAAACTATAAGATTTTCATTCACTCGTTCGAGCAAATTTTTGTGCGTGAGTCTGGATTGTCCAATATAGAAAAGTTTAATTATTTGCTGACCTGCCTCAAGCGGCCGGCATTAGACACAATTCAGGCATTCCAGGTTACAAGCGAAAACTATCCGAAGGCCCTAGAAAAACTCAAAAACCGTTTTGATAATCCCACTCTTATATTTCTAGAAGGTATTGAGGCATTGTTTGCACTACAACCTGTGGAACGGTCAAACAGTCAGCAGCTTCACAGCCTAGTGGATAAGGCATCCGCTATCTTAAGCTCGTTGGAGTCCATCGGCAAACCTGAGAACATTGTTCACGCTATGGTTATATATATTATAATGGAAAAGTGTGATCAGCAAACTCGGAACAAGTGGAAGGAATCGCAGGACTACAAAACTCTGCCAACCAGGCTAGCATGCACACAGCTTTTGGAACGCCACTGTCAGTTTCTCCATTCGTCTGGAAACTCGGCTGGTACTTCGTCACAACGAAAGGCTGAACCCAATAAGTCAAATCGTCATTCTAATCACCAAATAAACTCGTCGTTTGCTATCTCTAATCCGTCTTGTACACTTTGTTCTAGTTCTGGCCATAAAATCTCTAACTGCGCTCAGTTCAAGGCTATGAACAGCAACCAACGGTACGACAATGCAAAACGCCTCGGTCTCTGCATCAATGGTCTTGGAAACGGCCATAGAGTGGCGCAATGTTCATCGACTCATCGTTGCCGATCCTGTAATCGGAATCATCATTCATCTTTGCATCACTCTCAGCCGCAACAGCCACCCCAATCATAAGCAGGACAATCTTCAACTACTGAACCGGTACTCCAACCAGCGCAACCCTCCTTGCAAACGGCTGCTAATCAGTCTCATCAAGCTGCTTCACACTCTCATATGGAGATCGCAGCAGATGATCAAATTTTGTTGGCAACAGCTATGGTTTGGTAAAGGATGCCACAGGTGAATACAAACTCGGTAGAGCGTTGCTTGATTCATGTTCTCAGGTTAATTTTGTAACCGAAACCTTTGCACAAAAACTTCGCCTTCGTCGTGAGAGACACCACATTGGAATTCGTAGTATAGGAGACTCCCTTACTAGTTTGAAGGCTCGTACGACTACCTTTATTAAGTCACGTACGTCTGGCTATCAGCTCACTCTCCAGTTTGGAATTACATCCCATATTGCCTACCAGCCAGATAGTGAGATCGGCATATCAAATTGGAACCTACCTGCCAGCACTCCATTGGCTGACGAATCATTCTATAGGACTAAACGTATTGATCTGCTAATGGGAACCGAAGCCTTCTATGGAGCTCTAGCTGTTGGCCAGATTCACATTGGTCCAAATCTTCCCACTTTGCAGGAGACTCTTTTTGGTTGGGTCGTTGCTGTGAAGTACCAGCGCCAACGTAACAGACAGCCACCATTCTGCTTGGCGACTGTGGAAGAGTCGATCGACAAAAACTTGCAGCAATTATGGAAAGTGGACTCAATTGTCGATCCAAGCTCTACAATTCTCCCAAATCATCGTCGCTGTGAGGACCATTTCAGGGACACAAACATAAGGATGCCAGTGGGCGAATTTTCATTCGCTAGCCATTCCAAGAAGATCTAAGTTGTCTAGGAAGTTCCTTCGATACAGCTCGAACTCGAATTTTTGCCATTGAGAGACGTATCGCTCGTCTACCGGGAATTCGCTCGCACTATATTTCGTTCATGCAGGAATATAAAAGTCTCGGCCATATGTCCCTCGTACCGAATCCTAACTTGGAGGAACCGCATTATTATATATCCCACCATTTCGTTCTCAAACCAAGCAGACGCATGCATAGGTTCGGCATCACGGCTGACGTCACAAAAATGTACAGGCAAGTACTTGTGGGTGAGAAGGATAGAAAATTTCAGTACGTTTTGTGGCGAGCGTCTCCAAATACGGATCTTCAAACCTATCAACTCAATACCGTGACATATGGGACTGTGTCTGCCCCATTTCTCGCAACTCGTAGTTTGCATTACTTGGCTGAGGATTGTAAGGATAAATGGCCCTTAGGAGCTGCTGCTGTTAAAACTGCCTTTTATGTTGATGACCTTTTGTGTGGGGCTGATGATATAGATACACTCCTCAAACTAAAAACAGAAATCAAATCAACTCTCGCTTGTGGTCAGTTTCCATTATGCAAATGGCATTCAAATCATCCAAGCGTGATGGAAGATGAATCTACCAAGGAAATAAACATTTCAGAAAACTCAGTCAGCTGCACACTCGGCGTAACTTGGCATCAGAAAAGTGATGCATTTAATTTTACATTCAATCCAAAAAAAAGTCTATCCCAATACTACAAAACGAACAATTTTGTCTACTGCGTCGTCGCTATTCGATCCAATCGGTCTGCTATCACCGTTAGTCATTGTCTCTAAGATCATTCTTCAGGAGTTGTGGCTTTTGAAACTCGACTGGGACGAGTCTGTCCCCCAGAATTTAAGCCATGCATGGAGCAATTGTTTGGAATCGTTGAATTCACTGTCGTCACTAGCGGTACCTCGTTTTTGTTTGCAGCCCGACACTAGGAGCATTCAAATACATGGATTTTGCGACGCATCTATTCGGGCATACGGCTGCTGTGTTTATGTGCGCACGGAGAATTCGCTTGGACAGGTCACAGTGAAATTGTTCACTTCTAAGTCAAGAGTAGCACCAGTAAAGAAACAGTCTCTGCCGAAGCTTGAACTATGCGGTGCACATCTACTTTCTCAGTTGTATAACAAAATCAAGGCCATATTCAGTAAACACACTATCACATCTTATTTTAAGAGCGACTCACAGCTCGTATTGCATTGGCTGCAACAACACTCAGTCACCTTATCGACATTTGTTGGAAATAGAGTGTCCGATATTCAGGATCTAACTTCGGATGAAAAATGGCGCTATGTGCCAACACATCAAAACCCTGCTGATATTCTGTCACGAGGCTGTAACGTGAGCGAGTTGATCAAGTCTCCACGGTTTTCGGGTCCAACGTTTCTAGTCGAGGATTCGCTAAACTGGCCCACTGGCCACTGGTAGAAAACTTGATGTTGACATGGACGTGGTCAACTCGGAGAAACGGAAAAGTTTGTTCGCTGCCGTACAGGAGACAAATAATATCCTCAACATCGTCTATAAAATCAGCTCGTACACTCACAGTCTTCGTCTCATTGCTTGGATGTTTAGGTTCATAAGGAGATGTCGGAAGCAATCGACGTTTGCCACAACCTCACCGACTCCAGATGAACTTCGTTTTGCTTCACATTGCCTTATTTGGAACATTCAACAAACATTCGTTGCTGCTGCCTAGTCATTCCAAATTTGTATGGAACTATATACGCCATTTGCATCTTCGGAACTATCACGCTGGACCTAAAGCCTTAGTCGCTCTCATTCGTTTGGAGTATTGGATCGTTAACGCCAGAGAGTTGGCACGTCGAATTGTCCGCTCCTGTATACACTGCGTTCGCTACAGACCAAGGCTGCTACAACAACTCATGGGCTCATTACCGCCTACGCGACTCGCTCCTGCTCGACATTTTGAACGCTGTGGAGTTGACTTTTGTGGACCCATCAACACATATCTACGTATTCGAGGAAAGGGACCTACTAAATCATACATAGCCGTGTTCGTTTGACTTCTCACCAAGGCCGTTCACATCGAAGTAGTCTCTGACTTGTCAACCAGGGCATTCTTAAATGCATTGAAACGGATGGGAGGTCGTCGCAACTTGCCGGCAGACATCTTCTGCGATAATGCCACTAACTTTGTAGGGGCATCGAATCAGCTGCAGGAACTAAAAAAAAGTTTACGTTCTTGAAGCAGACCCAAGATGAAATTTATAAATTTTGCGCATCTGATTTTATTAATTTCCATTTTATTCCCCCCAGGGCACCTCATTTCGGAGGCCTTTGGGAAGCGGCAGTCAAGAGTGCAAAGGGGCTGTTGAATCGTACGCTGGCCAACACCAGGTTCACCTTTGAAGAGTTGAGCACCGTCGTCGTCGAAATAGAATCGATCCTCAACTCGCGCCCGTTATCGCCGCTTTCGTCAGACCCAAATGACTATGGCACTCTCACGGCTGGTCATCTCTTGGTTGGCGAATCATTGCGATCACTACCTGAGAGGTCCCTCGAGAATATCAAGCTGTCAAGTATGGACCGCTACGATGCGATTACGGCCGTCAAGCAACGGTTTTGGAAGCAATGGTATGCTGACTACATCAACGAATTGCGATCGCGCAAGAAGTGGACAGCACCCTCAATGAACCTCACCGAGGGCACGTTGGTCATCATCCATAAAGACAACCTGCCACCGCTACGATGGAAACTAGGCGGAGTGCAGTCTACTGTGCTTCGGAAGGATGGGCTTGTACGGGTGGTGCACCTCCGCACTCCAAATGGAACATGTTGCAGGCCAATACACAAGTTGGCAATTCTTCCGGTGGTTTGAAAGCAGTCCTTTCAACGGGGCCGGGATGTTCGGTCAAACTACTCGAATGACCCTCGTAAAATAGATAGCCTAGGCTCACTTTGTATAATTACTCTCACAATCCTTGTAACAAATTCACCACAGTAGAGTCTCTCTTATGCCCAGTGCTCAAGCACCAAGATTTGTAATAAATAGTTATTGCCTAACGCTTAAATGCATCCATCGACTTTTCTTGCACGGCTAACGCATATACCAAATTTAATTCGTTTAATAAAAACTAACACACCCCCATCCGTGAATAAACATTAATGCGGAAAACGCTCTGTGTTCAGACAAGCAGAAAAGTTAGATCTTGCTTATAAGAACATAAATTAAGTGACCGTAGTTCGAGAAAAATTCCGCTTTTGACGGGAAATCATGGGGCAAAAAAAATTCAGTATGCAAAATAGTACTAAAGTTGGCCCAAAGAAAAATGAAGAAAGATTATGTTTTGGTGGAAAAGGGTCTTGATCTTATGCGAGACGACTACTTAATGCAGAATACAACCCCCTGACTCACAGGTAAAATCATTAGACATAATCGTATGGGCATAACTTTCGTACTAGGAAGGTGTAGATGTCGTTTGAAATGCTCCTAGGGCGGCTCTTAATGCTGTATTTAAAGTGGTTTTTAGCCGATTGAGTTGGGATTTCGGTGCATATCCATATTTATTGTTTAATGTTTAGAGTTCAACTATGGACAGTTAAACTGTGTAAAAATAGGAATGTACAAATCATAAAATTATCTGCTACTGGAAAGTACGGTTACACAATACAAGGCAGAAGAAAGTTAACTTAAATTATTCATTAAAGAAGATTTTACTTTGGAAGCGCAAGTATCAAAACAAAAAAGGTGGAACAATTTATTGTAATCGCGGCAAAGGCTACGGAAAGATTCATGGTCAGAGTAGTTTGAAGGACAGAGAGGAAGACGGAGAGGAAAGTAATGGCTAGTCGGGCGGGATGGGACAGCAATACTGATGAGGCTAATGAGGGCCGAGGATTCAACCTCGCCTAGGAGAAGTTTGTGGAGAAAGAGAATTCCATGACAAGTCCTACGGCTTTCAAGAGAGTGCAAGTTAATGAGACGCAGCCGACTCGTCTCCCGCAGATGACGAGAGGGGTCCCAATTAAGTACGCGCAGGGCAAAGATAAGGAATTGTTTTTGAACGGTCTCAAGCATATCTTGATATTTTTGGTAATGGGGAGACCAGATACAAGAACCATATTTCAAGATAGGCCGTACAAGGGAAACGTAGAGTAGTTTAGTGGTATAGGGGTCAGAAAATTCCTTCGACCATCTTTTGATAAAGCCAAGGACTCCTTTGGCTTTATTCGAAATAGCGGATATATGAGAACTAAAACATAAGTTAGGAGTGAAGATAATGCCTAAGTCATTAACTTTGTACAGGCGTTCCAAGGAAATGTTATTAATTATGAAGTCAAAAAGGTAAGGCTTGTTGCGATGGAAGGTCATGACGTTACATTTGGAAATGTTAAGAGGAAGAGCGTTATTAATACACAATTGTTGAGAGCGTCGAGATCCGATTACCATATAAAGGTAAACATAAATCTATTCTGGTTATGATTGTGGATCTAATAATTTGGATCAGTGTTTGGATCAGGTGGCTATTGTATTTTAACGAAGAGAGATGTTTAACAATGCTTAGTGGCTTAACAAGGTCTGATTTGAGTTTTTTTTATGTGAGTTCCAATTGTATTTTAATAAAGAGAGATGTTTAACAATGCCTAGTGGCTTAGCAAGGTCTGATTTGAGTTTGTTTATGTGAGAGTTCCAATTGTATCTGGAGTTGATTGTAAGATTTTAAGTGTGATGGTAGTTTGGATAGTTGTGTCACCGGTGAGTCTCTTAGGCTTGCAGATTTGTTTGCGGACTATATGTAGGACTTGACATTTCTCTGATCCTGGGTATATGCACCAGTCGTCTATTTGCTTGCAGATTAATTGAAGATTGTTTGTGGGACTTTTTTGTTTGTTGTGTTGTATAAGTAGCTGAAAGTCGTCGGCGTAATCACATAATTTGATTCATTGGTGAAAAAAGATGATGTCAGTGTGAGAGTTGTAAGCTATAAGAAATAGGATAACGGAGATATGGGAGCTCCTTGTGGAATCCCATTGCTAAATGCCAAGGTTTTTGATTAAGTTTTTGACGTATTGTAGAATTCGAGGGCCTATTTTCTATTCTTGCAATGGCGGCAATGGCTGTGGTCGATAGGTGGTCTACATAAAGTAGACTATCTAGTACAGATTTGCCTCTTTTAAAACCGAATTGGTCGTTGTGAATTAAGTTGTTATTTAAACCACACCCCCACAATCTTTTTGCCGCGATCTTGTCCAATGTTTTTGCTAGGCATGAGTTTAACAAGATTGGTCGATATGATTTTATGTCTGTTTGTGGTTTTAAAATGGGGTAGGATTAGACTGAGAGATTGTGGGATGGAGGAGTTGAGAATCATGTTTTATAGGTGAAGGATTCTGTTTTTATAGGGGTGAGTTTTTTATCATCAAGTATATACGGTCAACGTCAGGGGTGATTCCTTTCAAGTTGAGCGCTGAGGAGAATTTAGTAAAAAAAATGAGGTTGAGGTCCTGTGATATCACAGGAGTCTAGATACAAAATTTGGTCGCTATAGCTCTTACATTCCCTAAGATCTAGGCGCTCATCGGGACGGACAGACAGACATGGCTATATCGACTCGGCCATTGATGCTGATCAAGAATATACAATATACTTCATGGGGTCGAAATCGCTTCCTTCTGTATGTTACATACATCCACTTTCACCACAAATCTAAATTTAAAACGTATTGGCATTGTTACGTTTACACAGTTCGTATTTTCCGCGTTAAGAATATAAAAACAGAGAGTATTCTCACTATACAGAGAGACTTTATTTTCTGGGGATTTTACGTGTTGTTCCAAACAACTCCGAGCCAAGACTGACTATTTCTTGTATAATCCGGAATGACAACAATAGTCAGCCTACATAATCCCCATTCGATACAGTATATTTCTGTTTAATTGATTCTTCGCTATCCAGCATTAACAACTCCTTCGCTCAAAGATAGGAGTCAGGGATATTCTCCCTTAACTTAGTTGTACACGTAAATGATATGAACTGGCGCCGCCAAATTTATGTGCCTTGCTTTCGAAGTTTTCTGAACGATTTTTCAGATTTTTATCTGCATTTATGCAGGGCCAATATTCTTGCTGTTTCCATACTGCACAGTCCGTTAATTCTCGCTCACTCCGCTAGGGGCCACCATACTAGACGAGAAAGAGAGAGTGTGAGAGAAAGAAAGAGCGAGCACATCATACGAATTTAAAATACCTTTAAGTGTACTCTTTGACTATCGAGTATATTAAAGAACGTATGTTATTTAACCACCCCCAAACACCCCCAACGGGATTGGTCTGAAGGTGGTGGTTGATTTTTGACCAGTAACTCAAACTGTCAATCTATCTTTTTTAAACTTATATCGTCGCACGTAAAAAAGATTTCGTCTTTGTGGTTTTTGCTACCGTGTATTATGTAAATCATAGAATTTATTTAAAAACAATTTTTTTTTGTATACCCGATACTCAAAATGATTATAGTAGGCTCTGCACACTGAGCACATTCCGGGGAACGGTGGGATTTTTTGACAGATGCGAAACTCCGAAACTATCGCATAGAAACGTGCGGTTTAGGATCATCCCAGATGGATGCTGAAATAACTAACATCCCGAAATGGATGGTGGATGGTCGTCGGTGTGAAAAGCATATTAGGGTATATTAGATTTGTGGGGAAAGTGGATGTGTGTAACGTCCAGAAGGAAGAGTTTCCGAACCTATAAAGTATATATATTCTTGATCAGCATCAATAGCGGAGTCGATTGAGCCATGTCTCTCTGTCCGTTCCTATGAGCGCCTAGATCTCAGAGACTATAAGAGCTAGAGAAACCAAATTTGGTATTAACACTCCTGTGATATCGCCCCCACAAAAAACGAAAATCTGTGTTATCCACAATTTCAAAGATACGAAAAAATCAAACACTCAAGATCATAGAGAATGACCATATCTACCAGATTTCCAAATCTGGATCAAATCGGATCATTATCATAACCAAAAGGAAGAAATCAATTTGCAGTGGCTACGCAGCGCCCTACACGTTCTGATTTATTTTCTGTCTCTCTCTTACACACTCTTTGTTGTTCAATGTTAGCGCCCTGTGGCGGAGGGGAGCCATACTGACTGAGTATCGGGTATAAATGTAGAGTAGCGGCCGTAGCAGCAAGGTTACAACGTTACCCCTCATTTAATTTTGTATTTAATCAAATCAAATTTTATTTTTTAAATATAAAAAAATAATGCTTCTAATGACTCATTAAAAAATATAAAATATTTATAGTCGTAATCTGTTCGGAAACAGATCCTGAAGCAGACTTCAAATTTTTGGATTCTGGGAAAAAGGAATGTTTTGAGACAAAAAAAACTACAAAAATTCATTAAAAAAAATAACGCAAACAGTAGGAAGTTAAGTTTGTAGATGGTTCAAATTAAGTTCTTTCTACTTATTACCAAAAACTATAAAAGCAGACATTTTCGTTTGATGTTTGTACCGGAGCTAAAACGTTCTGTCGTTCTTTTTATCGCTGTTCGCAAAAGAGACAGATTGATTTGGTTGTTAATGCGCAACAGTCATATAAGAGAGACGAGAAACAGAGAGAAAAAAAGGAATCACAACCGTTAGTTATGTTCTAATATTAATTCTTGCTCTCCATTTATAGTTTTTCCACCTATTAGATCATAATTGTAGAACATTTGATCTGTTTCCACTTTCTCCACTACTGTTTTTTATTCCGATACATAATACATATGTCCCTCTCTCCCTTCTCACACCATAATCAGCCATTATATCTCGCTCACCTCCTCCAGGGACAAATTTATTTATTCCTTTTGGCTATAATAATGATCCGATCTGATCCAGCAATCTGATAGATATGGTCATTCTTTATGGTTCTCCGTTTTCGGTTTTCTCTTATCTTCAAAATTTGTGGATGTCACAGATTTACACTCTTTGTGGGGCGGTACGGGGCGTGGAACAATTTTTAAACAAACTTGATTCAGTGTGATATCACAGAAGTGGTTGCTTTAGCATTAATAGTCTCTGAGAACTAGTCGACAAACAAGATGGACAGTCGGATAGACGGACGGACAGTCAGACATGGCTATGTATATCGACTCGTCTATTGACTATGATACAGAAATTATGCACTTTATACACAAAACTAGTATATCCCTATACTCTTTGAGTATCTGGCATAATACAAATAAATACATATATGTATGTTCGCCTGTCGCTGTCGTTTTCACAACATTATCGAACAAATTTATTTTTGCAATTTCTACCCTTTCATACTCTTAAGAAGTCTGAAAGAAATATGACACCTCAAAAATAATCTTGCCAAAACTCGGTGTTTTAAGAATTTTTTATCACGGTCAACTCTTGCTCATACATTCCTTAAAAACACTCCTAAACTATGCTAAAGGTTACGACCAATGACAAAGAAATAAAAAAAAGTTAACATTCTGAGCGTCAATGGTTCTTGCGCTGCCAGTCTTGGTTTCCCCCTCGCACCTTCTTTAGTTCTCTCATCCATGAATTAGAATGAGATACTGAATAAGTGTGATCGAACTAGTGTGCACGCGCATGATGTCATGTCAATTCAACTTGCCAGAAATGAGTTCTTATATTTCTTCTTCCATTTGAATGCGTTCCAACGGACTGTTTGTTTGATGAATAGTGTTCCAGGAATATTAACATCTGGCAAGGAGCGGAACGTTTGTACCTGATTTAGCTTCGGCACATGTCTCAAATGCTGCCCGCAAATATATTTTACTAATGTAATGTCTGCATGGGAGGTATAAGAGGTTTTTGTCTAGGAGGAATACAGCGCCGTTAAGTTCTATAGAATTGGATGCAGCTTTATCAAAACAGACTGCTTTGATTTTATCAAGAATTTCCCATTCCGACAACAAGTTCAAAGATGTGTTTAATATTTATACTCCAGTAGATACAATTATTTTTGGTACTCTCAGAAATTGTTTGCCTTCCATATATGAAATAATGATGAGGATGTCAAAACTTCTACAAGAGGCTTAATTTTAGAGCGATATTTTGTACAACCTTGCACAAAAAACAGGCAAAATAGCGCTGCCACAGGTACGTATGATAAGAATACGGAATAAAAGTGATTTGACGAACTTTTAATTTTTTCCCCACCATTTTTGTAAAATCAAATTAAGTCAAAAATTAGGTACAAAATTATTATGTATAGTGCAATTAAGAATTAAAAGTTGTTTAGGGTCTAAAAAAAAATAAAAATTGAGCATTTTACATAGGTAAAACTATGCAACACCATATTAAGGCTTCGAACTTTACATTTTTTGTAATGAATTATAGCATCAGATTACCGCCTGGGAAGTATTAAGCTTTCAAATTCACAATTGATAATTATTTTACGGGTTTTTTTTCCAAATTTGTATTCAGCAAAAGTCGAAAAAATTAAAATGTTTCCTTTAAGTTTTATAGTTTTCAATTTTTAATTTGACAGCCTAATACTTTCCAGGCGGTAAGCTGAAGCTACAAAATGTTTGGGTCCGATTTATAGCTGCACTTATCAGCTTTTCAGAATAGCAAAGTTCAATACAACCAGATGTAAGATACCTCAGTTATTTGAAAAAGAAACAGTACAACAAATTTTAAAAAAAACCTTGCCATAGAAGAAAAACCATAATTCTTTAAAAAAAAGTACCAATTCTATCAGAAAAATGCGGTTTGGTTCGGAGCGTATGTACATAAAAAGTTCAATTTTGTTGTCTAGTGTAGTGAAAGCAAATATTTAATTTTCAATTTTTCAATTCAATTTGTTAAATTTTGACAATGTATTGTACAGCCTCTAGACATCCTAGCACTATGTACTTGTGCGAACTAAATTTTGAAAGATTTTTTTTTCAAATACAGCTCAGAAATAGGGCTACGTTTCTGCCTGCGAACTTCACGTAACGGGCTTCGGCTTGGTGTCACTTGGGCCACTTGATGGCGCAGTCATTGCACGTTTACGTTGTAAAGTTACGTTCCAAGAAGTTCCAGCGATGTCGGCAAGACCAAGAACTATCCTGCCCAGGAGTGACTATATTTTCATACGGTAAACGACTGTGTCACTGAGCGGTGATGCAATCGGAAAAGAGCGATAGGATTTCTTGCACGAGGCGGTGATTAGCTTTCTTGAGCGACAACAGAATTTGTTGAGTTGAGCTCGAGTTCCCCAGTCGGTCTCATTAATAATTCAAATTGAAATTATATTCTTAAACTTATAAAGTAAATGAATTTAAAGAAACTTATAAAATAAATCGTATGAACATTATAGTCTCCGGTAATGAAATTGGAATAGAGTAGACTCTTCGTCTCTAAAGATACAAAAATAGTGCAGTGCAAAATATAAAGACGTAAATCACGTAAATTAGACGTAGTCATATAAAAATCTATTGTCTCACCTGGCCCATAAAAGCGTTTTCCTTTACTAACGTCGTACACATTTCCATTAACTGCCACCAAAACTCGACCATCAAGTTGATTGCCATCGTACTGTCGTAGTTCCTTAACAGTAAAGTCGCGTCGTATTTTGGGAAGTTCTGGTAAAGTTGGCTTCTGAGCACTAGAACTTGGTACTTCGGTGCGATCACGCACTATTTTATATACAAGAAAGACTATTACAGTTAAAAGCGCTAGGTTCATCGGACTATACAAAATTTCACGTAGTATATTTCCAACAAACGAGGACTCGTCCAATGCTTCATGGCTAACAATATTTCCAGTTGTTCCAAGGTTTTGTGTTGAGTCCATATTCACCGCCTTTTTACGAAGTAAATTCACTGCGGTCATACTATTATTATAAGAAAATTTACTCGTTAGTATGTTTTGCTTATTTTCACCTTAAACGCATACATTTATGTACATAGCTCGCAAATAACAGTCAAGACAAGTTCCCTTTGCGGTCTGGTCACTGGCAAAACAGAAAAACACCGCGCACGCTCGCTCTCTCACTGAACAGAACACTCTTTCTCTCTTCGCTTGTGTTCTATGTTTCGTGTTTTCGGTTGAGCCGACACACGATCGTGTCTCACAATAAAAACTTAAAGAGAAAAATTTTATCAAGCGCTCGCAGAAAGTATCTGTAAATGGGCACAACAAAAACGAGGGGGAACGTTGTGAGTTGCTGCTGCGACCGCAACTCTACATTTATACCCGATACATAGTCAGTATGGCTACATTAAACGACAAAGAGTGCGTGCGAGAGAGACAGAAAATCAGTCAGAACGTGTCGACGGGCGCTGCGTAGCCACTGCAAATTGATTTGCTACTTTTAGCTATAATAATAATCCGATCTGATTCGGATTCGGCAAGATTCGGCAATCTGGTAGATATGGCCATTCTCTATGATTGTGCGTTTTTAATTTTCTCCTATCTTCAAAATTGTGGTTGCCACAGATTTTCGTTGTTTAAGGCTGCGGAAGGGGGTGGGGCAAAATTTTGAAACACACTTGTAGCAGTGAGCTCTCTGAGCAAAAATAAATACACTTGTAACAGTGAGTTCTGCAGTGAAAAATTACAAATAGTTTTGTAGCAGTGAGAGCTCGACAGTCAGGTCTAATAGTCTCTGAGATCTGTGGATGCTCCAGATTTTCGTCCTTTGCGGGGACGGAAGGAGGTGGGGCGAAATTTTGAAACAAACTCGTCAAGGTCCGATATTCCAGGAAGGAAGAGTTTCCGAACCCATAAAGTATATATATTCTTGATCAGCATCAATAGCCGAGTCGATATAGCCATGTCTGTCGGTCCATCCGTCTTTTTTGACGCCTCGTTCTCAGAGACTATAAGAGCAGATGAAACCAAATTTGATGTACAGACTCCAGCGATATCAGATTGACCCCCATAAAGGACGAAAATCTGTGGAATCCATAGTTGTGAAGATACAAGAAAACCAGAATCGTAGAAAAAATATTTCTCACGGGTATAAAAAACGGTCATCATTTTTTCTGAATGGTAAGCGTTTTTGTTGCCGTTTCTCCAATCGTAATCCATGGTTTCTGGTGTGTTACGATGGAGCCGATATTCTGAAACTTAACTTGTATATGAATATTCTTAGACAGGATGACGAGCTAGGTTTATATAGCCGTGCCCATCTGTCTGTTTGGGGTCTGTGAGAAGTTTCAGGTATATGGATGATGGAGCACTTAGCATAGAAACAGACAGACAACTCAGATGATTACCAATTTAATCAATAATAAGTATTTATTAGCGACCTGCGTGGCTTCACGCACAACTACAGTCTAATAGAATGAGTTCGAATTTAATTGAGTGAGTGCAAAACGCATAATGAAACGAATTGATGTCAATGTAAGTGTGTGTTGAACCTCACAACATTCGGCATTCTGTAATGAGTTAGATAAAGGACTTTAGAAAACGAAATGAATAGTTTGACATAACCAAAGACATTCTAATTACTCTAATTATTGTATGCGAACTGTTTTTTTTATTACTAAATTTATTAAGTTCTTCTTTTCTTAACGCGCAGAAACGCAATGAATAAAAGATTCCGTTAGATCCGGAAAAAATCACGTTAAATTAAATCTTGTTTTTCATGACTTCAGAAAAAATACCCATAAAATCTGCTGTTCACTGAAATAGTGATGTTTAAAAAAGTCGAACAAAATAACGGAACTTTTTTTTTTTTATTTGGTCCTTGCACTGGCATGGCATGACCTTATTGACCAGATTTGACCCACTAATTTTTTAACCAACTGCTACAATGCGTTTGACACTCCCTTTTTCGGTGAAATTAAGATCCAGTGACTGAGTTGGACATGGCAAAACGGCGATCTCTTTGGATGCAACCCAATCCATATCAGGCTTTCTTGAGTGTTTGGGATCATTATCCTGCTTAAGATCCTTTAGAGAGGTATTTTTCAACTGAAATATGGATGAAAGTATTTGCAAGTTGGCCGACATACACGTTTTAGCTCAATACGTTAACGACAGAATAGGAGGTATTAGCCTATACAGCCTAACGGTATTTTTTCAATATTTTGGGTGGTACTTGGGTTTCTGTGAACGCCAAACTAGTTCTTTGGAGTCTATCTTACCATATACTACTTTACTCTATTCAGTCACAGCATTTTTCGACAATGTGGCACAGGCCACTCCATATTTGTTTTGCAAACTTGAGTCGTGCACCCTTGTACTCTTTGACCCAACCCGTAGCTTTCTAGGTATTTTTGCATGAGAAAATGAGTTCATGTGTATTTGTCTAAAGTCATGAAAAACAAGGACTGTAAAGTAACGGGATTTTTTGTTTTCTATTGTCATTTCATTCTAAACGAAATGTGTATAAAGGTTTAAAGGTTGAATGTTGTAATGTGCGGCACTACTATGTCCATTAACATGACTGAACATTTAAAAATGCAGGCGAAAAAATGTACGCTGTAGGGAGAAAAAGCTCTTTCATTCTCACTCATTCAAATCTTGCCTTTTCGATTAAACGTTGTGCGAACAAGTCTTATGTGACTTATTCATCACGCAAACTCGCATCGAATTCTATTCGACTCCATTTATTTTGAGCATTGTTGATTCGAATATCGTTGTTTTGCCATTCATTCAGACCTTTAGTATCTATTTATGCTTTTGAGATCCGAGGTCCTTCCGTCTCTGTTTAACAAACATCTGGTCATATAGTCTGTAATCATTTCATTTTTATTATCGAAATTCATATTCATATACATATACTAAATAGATATTTCAGCCATTTAAAAAATGAAAACTGAGATATAGGCTATCAGTTATAAAAACACCGTACTAAACATTCGCATGGATGAATGTTCATATGTACATATGTATATATATTGCAAACATAAATTCAACTTCTCTTATCTGCATGCATTACACCTACATACATATACATATACACTCAATGCGTCCCGATAACTAAATTTTCCTTATAAACACAGGTCTAAAATAGATAAATACGTTTATGCTTTAGTAACCATACCAGCTTTAACTATGGAAACGTGTAATAATAAATACTGATTTACAAAATAGGTCTAATAAAATTGTAAATATATGAATAGTGACTGTTGTTTTGTAGCAGATTAAAGGTCAAAATAGGGATGTAAAAAGTGTAGGTGCAAACTATCGTAAGTTCAAATAAGCTCCATGTAGGCACAGTGGAATATGCGTACGAAAGATACTTTTTAAGGCGTAATATTCTATGCACACTGAGCACATCCCGGCGGAACGGTGGAAATTTTCTACATATGTGAAACACCGATTCACACCGGCATGCACTGACGCATTCCACCATCCGTTAAAAAGCAGCTGATACACATAATATAACAAAGTTTTGGTTTGAATTGTACAATTTGAACAAGTTTAAATTAGTAAATTGGCTATTTTATTGGTTATAATAAAACAATACATACATATATGTACATATGTACAATAAACATTATTTTGACTTCCTTAAAAAATTGCAGCAGATCTGTTTGGAAGTTGGTTTGGCCTTGGCTGCTAGCAATTTACTGGAATATCTCTTGCTTCCTCCTCATGTAATTTCTGATGCTCCTTCTGGACTTCAAGAATTTCAGAAAAATCTCTAGATGATATTCCAATTTAATGCGTACTAGAGCCGTAGTTAGACCTGTCCTGGTCGACAATAATGGAATTATTTTGGGACCCCCGCAAATCCGCAGTATTATCACGCCAAATGTTTATAGCGAGATTTTCCATCTACGCAGTACACTTTAACATGCTTGTATTCTTACTATTAATGTTATTAAATGGCTGCAAAATACTAATCATAAAAAAATCAAATAGATATCTGACCCATTTCTGATCCCTCCATTTTGTATTGTTTTTGGTGTATTTTTGTATATGTTAGGAATCGTATATGTTCTGTACATAAATAGAGTATATGCTTTTGTATAGAATATAGTCATGTGTATAGCTAGTAATACGATGCTAATTGCGATCAATCAATTCCATGGAATGCACTTCCCCTTTAAGGTACAAGAGTTTCACAATTTACATCCAATCTCCAACTTCGTGCTCGACTCATTTCCGCTTTCAAGCCTCGATAAGCGATCACCTGATCCCCAGCAACGTCTTCTACCTCCTCAGCAGCGTTTTAGTTGTTGGAGTTTCCATTCTTGGACACCGGTCCGACCGAAGAGCATGAAGAGTAGATTACCCATAAAGTAAACGAAAGCGGTGAAGAAGAAAACGATTCGCAATTGCGCGGGATTTCTCTCATCCCAGACAATCAATCGTACAATCAGCGGTGCCAGAATGCTCAAAAAGTTTGCTGCACAGTTGGTGATGCCCATCAGAGTACCAGCAAAGTTAGGCGCTAGATCGGTGTGATTGACGTGGAATCCCAAATTTGTGGCCGAATTGGTAGGCACTGCCATGGTGAGCAAGCCAATGGCCAGTCGGACAATGGCGTAAAAAGGCGTCAGCTGGGCGAGGCAGGAACACATAAGCACTCCAAAGAAGAGCATATACTTGGCACAATAGATGGAATAGATAGCCACCTGGGTGACGACGTTACCCCAGAAGAAGCTGCTCAGCAGGTAGGACTTGACGCTCTCGTTCCACTCCAACTTAGGAAAATCCGGGTTGCTGGCATTGCGATCCGTCATTGCCACAATCGCCAGACCAGAACGTATTGCCAGACCAGATGCGGCCCTGTGTTCCCTATTTGTTGGTAGCCAGTCCGGCTGCAGCAAGGGGAGCAGCCGACCACCTTTTTGCGGGTCCAATTTTATCCACGTACCCAAGTTAATAGATGCTATGATGGAGGAAAAGTGTATTCGCCTTCAATAGCGTCCAATATGTAAAATGTATGTTTTTGGTCTTGAAACATTTGAAATTCGAAATACACTTTGAAATATGTCTAGGCGCAAACTTTTTTTTAGACTATCAGGCAGGCTCCGGCTTTCACTTTCACAAAAAATTTCCGATTTACATATAAAAACGCAAAAATGATGCTCCCCTCTTCACAAAACGCAAGATTTTTCCGTTTGTAAACGACAAGAAAACGAATTTTAATGGCAAAAGTAAAAATGTATGACTTATTGATCCATTAACATAAATTTGACACCATTATCAGGGCAATTTAGCTGGTGCCTTTTTCATTAATTTTTTTTTTTATTAGTACTGTAATTTATTTATCGACTCTTCTCTCTTGGAGACTAACGACAAGTTGGAAAATATTAATCTAATATATTTCTTTAATTAATTAAATTTAATTATTTAGAGTACGGCTCTTACTATTATTGCTATGTACCATGGTGCCCCAGTTATAGTTCTCAGTATCTTCGATTGAGCCCTCTGCATTATTTCTAGATTACTAATGCAAGCGTTTGCCCATAGTTCGGAGCCATATGTCCAAATTGGTTTGAGAACTGCATTGTACAAAAGTATTTTGTACTCCAGTTTTAGTAGGGAACGGACGTTTATAAGCCAATGTAGATTACCAGCTTTAAATTTCAGTAGCTTTCTTTTCGTATCGATGTGTTTACGCCAAGTCTATCCAAATGGAAACCAAGGTATGTTACTTCGATTTTTTGTGGAATGGTGATTTTGTAAGTAAGTTTGTTTGTTTAGGGTAAACGTCCCATGTTTGCACTTTTTTCGTTTTCATGTATGCGCCAGTCTGCTGGCCATTTTCCCAAGGCCACGAGATGAGATGTTGGGCACTTGGAGCGACTTAGGATGGCAGTATCATCAGTGAATTTCGAAGTTGTAAGACTGTTTGTCGGTATATCTGCTGTGTAGATGATATGCAGAGTCGGTCCAAGCACTGTGGTACACCAGCTATAATTGGATGATATTCAGAGAGGAAATCTTTGCATCTTGCTGCGAAACTTCTTTGCTGTAGATATGACTTCGAAATTTATGGATTCGAGATTACGGAGGGAAGTGGTACTCTGATTTTGTGAATTAAGCCATCCAGCCAAACGCGGTCGAAAGCGCGTGAAACATCCAGAAAGACAGCGAAGCAATACTTTCGTCTTTCAAATGCATTTCGTATTTCAGAGGTTATGCGGTTTACTTATTCAATGATTCCATGTTTTTAGAGAAATCCAAATTGATGCATTGGGATTGTGCTGTTGATGTGTAGGTGTTGCTTGCTGTGATTCAGGAGCAGCTTTTTAAATATCATTGATTGACACGGTAGGAGACTGAGAGGTCCATATGATGATGGCTGGGACTTGTCCTTTCCTGCTTAATGGATCATTGTGATGACAGATTTTATACATTGTTGAGGATAATTGCCCCATTTCATCATGGTGTTGAATATGTTGGTGAGAAAATATATTGCACAGCTCGGCAATTCTATGATCATTTTAGGGGAGATAAAATCGTTGCCCTTAATGACTCTTGCAATTCCTCCTGCCTGGAATATGATAGGCGTGGTAGCTTTAAGATTGTTGGTTACTGGGAGCACAAAGCTATTTGTTGCTGGATGAGGTTTGAAGACGTTTTCTAAATGGACATACGCATGATTTAGCTATCCACAGTGGGAATCATTTGCTGTTTGGGGAGGGATGCTTCATATAGTATATTTGAGATCGGTTTCGCTTATCTTCAAGGGCTTCGCGTATTAGATGATTGGCTATTTTGATCTATGGGTTTGACACTCTCGCCGAAGCTTTCTCTTATCGCGTAGCAGCTCTTCAATATGCCTGGGAACACGACTGTTGTTGCTGCTGTGAATTTTATTAGCTGTTATTATTGGTGTGGGGCTTTTTGCAGCCAGTGACATTACAGACACTAAAGCTTCAACTGAGCTATCTATGTCATCTCTACAGTAGATGTTTGGGCACCCAAAATAAGGGAACTTATACAGTGCCGCTCAACTGAATAGGTTCAATAATTTTCAAAAGTCAAACCGCTATATCTTTTTAACCAACTTACCGATTTATATGAAATAATTTTTTTTGCATAGATTGATTCATTGTGATTATAGCAAGAAAGTTTGTGGTTTCCAGGACACGTTTTTAAAGGCTATTTATTAATTTTTTCAAAAACGTTACAAAAAATGCCTGTTGTAAGCTTTTAATAGCACGTTTTTATTATTTGTACTTTCTCCTTGATCGTCGTCTTCGAATGAATGTGTATTGGCAGTCGAGTACATTGGTGTTTCTTTTAATTTTATCGATAAGTAAATCTTAAGCTAATATTCATATCTTACAAACTAATATTCATATCTTACACTATTTATCCTAGCTCAACTAATAGGTTCAGGAATTTAAAAATTCAAAAAGCACATCTGTGGCTGTTTTTAACATACAAAAATAACCAGAAGTATAAGTATAACATTTAGGTCCGGGGAGTACTTCCTGTATTTGAGTCAATCTTTTTTTGCTAAAAGTTAGAAAGTGTGGGCGTTTTGGGATTGTAAAGGTGAAGCAGGTTTGGCGAGTGATCCATTGACAGATCTGTTAAGTTCTCTACACGAATCTGAACCTGCGGCACTCTTCTTGTAACAGCAAAATCAATCACGTCGGGTTGCTTCTTTGGATCTGTGGGCCAATATGTAGGCCTGCCCGGAGAAATAAAGTCAAGCCTATTTCGTGGTGTGATTATAGCATCATATAGCTGTCTTCCTTTCGGGTTGCTGAGTCGTGATCCCCAAGGGGTGTGCTTGGCATTGTAGTCACCAGGTGCTATAAAGCGGTCACCTAATAGGCCGAAGAATCTTAGAAATTCTGCTTCGGAAACGGAGAAGCGTGGTGGGCAGCACACTGCGGCTCGGAGCTAGGCTTAACAACTTTGAGTTTCGATAGGAATTGATGTTACCTGAAGATCATTTTTAGCAAATAATGCCTGATGCAACGCTTCTTCAGAATTCCAGTTCCTCCATGATCCTTACCATCGAGATGATTTGTCGCATAGAAGTTGAACCCGTTAAGATGAAAATAATTGTTGTTTGTTAGGTGAGTCTCGGATATGAGCATGGCGTCAATGTCATTGTTTGAGATGGCAAGCTTTTTTGGTACCTATTTGTTTCAAAAATAAAAAAGAGAATTTGGTTTAAACTTTATAAGACGTATTTCATTTTGGTGGCTTAGCGGAAGCCGATTGCTTGCTATGGCCAGATAAATTTTATGAGAGGTCGATATGCAACGAATGCGCAGAGGGGCTAGCATAGAACTAAAATAGACGACGGCGTCAGATCAAAGTGATTGCCGAAGTGGCGGCGGCAGATCAAGGTAATTGCCGAAGTGGCGGCGGCAGAGAGCTCCTTTAGCGGGAGAGCGCAGCAGTTTTGCAGAAAGTCAACGTTTGCACAACATTGGCGGCTCACTCTGCTCATACAATAACAATGCTTAAATTTACGGTTATTCTTCGGCGGCTGGCCCGAACATACTCCCCCCTTTGGGAGCTAGTCTCTCAACAGATTCCTTAAGGGGCAGCAAACATAGCCTCCTGATTTTTCCTGAGGATGTCTTCAGGTCAGCGACGCGACACACTCCGTCCTTGCCCATAACGACATCGACCACTCTAGCCAGTGGCCAACGCATTGGAGGAAGATTTTCGTCCTTCATCAGGACGAGATCGTTCTTGCAGATGTTTTGCGCGGAGGTAAACCACTTCGCGCGCTCTTGCAAAAGAGTGAGATACTCTTCGCGCCAACGGCTCCAAAATATTTGTTGTAGTTAGGTGACCCGCTGCCAGCCATCCAGACGATTGTAGTTCAGCTTCAGGTCAGGCTCGAGGATTTGCTCATGGGGGCCGCCTAGAGGCAGATGATCAGGAGTCAAAACGTCTAAATCATCAGGATTTTCTGAAAGCGAGAGCAAAGGGGGAGAGTTAACAATTGCAGTGATCTGACAGATCAGAGTGCGCAGCTCGTCGAAGCTAAGCACAGATGGTCCAACTGAGCGGTACAGGTGATATTTTGCGGTCTTCACGGCCGCTTCCCACAACCCGCCAAAATGCGGAGAGCGCGGTGGGATGAAACGCCAGTCGATCGAGTCAGCCAAGCAGGATTCATGGACCTCCTTCATATGCGGTTCGCTCAGACAAAGCTTCTTTAGCTCCAGAAGCTCGTTCTTGGCCCCAACGAAGTTTGTCGCATTGTCCGACCAAATTTGACTTGGCCTTCCTCGAGTGGAAGTAAAACGCTTTAGTGCGCCTAGAAACGATGCGGTGGTCAAATCCTTTACGAGCTCCATGTGTATAGCCTTAGAAGTGAAGCAGATGAATACGCTAATGTAGCACTTGATCGGAGGCCTCGTGCGGATTTCTGATCGGTAGAAAAAAGGTCCACAGTAATCTACTCCAGTGACTTCAAAAGCTCGAGATCCTACCAAACGTTCCTTAGGTAGGTCTCCCATGATGTGTTCAACCATGCGCGGCCTAGTCCTGAAGCATCTCACACACTTGCTGACGACCCTTGACACTGCTTTAATACCTCCAATGGTCAGAGGTCCGGCATGGAGGTTTCTTTCGTGAGAATATCTTATCAGCGCAAAAGTAATAGAATGTCCCTTTGGCAGAATGAGTGGATGCTGAGCGTCAAACCCTACCGATGAGTTGCCAAGACGACCTCCAACTCTAAGTAGTCCAGAATGATCGATGAACGGGTTGAGCGAACTAATAGAACTGGATTTCATGACTTGACCATTGCGTCGAATCTTCTTTATGTCCATCCACAAATTTGCCAGCTGAATGTGTCGAATCAAAAGATGCGTTCTTGCCAAATATCAGAAACGGTGAGTCCTGGATGCCTAAGACGATGTATAAATTTATGCAAGTAGGCGAATGTGCGCTGCATGCGAAAGAACGAATTTGCAAATTTGCATCCGGACGTGAGATCGGCATGTGGAGACGTGATCAGCAATACTCTCTTGCGAAGCTTCAAAGTTGCTATGTCGTTAGCAGGAGATACAGGCCACTTATCCTTGGAGCCTAGCAAAAAAGTTGGGCCGTGAAACCATAGCTCTGACTGGATAAGATAGCTGGGAAGCAAGCCTCTCGAGAGAATATCAGCAAGATTTAAAGATGTGGGAACATAGCGCCATTCCATGGCTGCCGTCAACTCCTGAATTAATGCCACTCGATTTGCCACGAAAACTTGAAATTTGGCTGGCTTGTCCCTAATCCAAGATAATGCTGTTGACGAATCCGACCAGCAATGAAACCGACCTGTAAAGATTCCCATGTCCTTTACATTCTGCATGATTTTCACAAGCAAATGGGCTTCACTTAATTCCAGCTTAGGAATCGATATAGTCTTTAGTGGCGCCACTCGCGACTTTGAGCACAAAACGTGGCTCGAAGACTGGGCTTTCCTGGACACGACATATACGCAAGCGCCATATGCTTCTAAGCTGGCATCACAGAATCCGTGAACTTCTGTAGCCACACTAGAACGAAGAACCAAGCGAGGAAATGAGATCCGAGAAATGCTTGCCAAACTATTTCTCAAGTCCATCCAAGTTGAATGCAACGCTAAGGGTGAGCTTTCATCCCAATCCAAATTTTCTCTCCAAAGCTGCTGAAGGAAGATTTTGCACCTGACAATGACTGGATTTATCAATCCAAGAGGGTCGTAGAACCGCGCAATCGTAGATAAAACCGACCGCTTTGATGGCTTTGAGGTTGTGTCCAGTGCGGACAAGGCAAAAAGCAGCTGATCCGATGCAGGGTCCCACGCTAAGCCGAGAGTTTTGGCTATGTCGTCATCTTCAGGGGTTCCCTCAAGTACTTCCTGGTGACTGGAGCACCATTTCCTAAGTCTAAAATTACCACGGGACAGTAAAGCTGATGTTTGGTGCATCTTGTCCATGACCTGTGCGACCGAATTACCGCCCGAAATAAGGTCATCCACGTAAAACTCCTGCCGCAGAGCAGCTGAGCCAAGAGGGTAGGACTCACCCTCGTCGATGGCCAGCTGGTGTATTGCGCGGACCGCTAAAAATGATGCAGCCCTCGTCCCGTATGTGACGGTGTCTAATGTGTAGACTTGAACCTCGGACTCGATGGAATCTCGCCACAGGATACACTGACAAAAATTTTCGGGTGTAGACACTCGTACGCTGCGGTACATTTTACAAATGTCCCCAGTGAGAGCGACAGGATATGTTCGAAAGCGAATCAATATGTTAGACAATGCAGGCTGAATAACAGGGCCTGTCATCATCACATCATTTAGAGAATATCCAGTTGATGTAGCTGCGGATCCATCGAAAACGACACGGAGTTTTGTCGTCGTACTGTCCTCCTTTAGGACACAGTGATGAGGCAAGAAATATTTGCAGAGGCTACGGGAATCAGGGTTGACTTGGTGCATATGATGCAAATCAATGTACTCCCTCATAAAGGCGGAATACCGCTCCTTGAGTGTAGGATTACGCTCCAGTTTTCGCTCCAGACTGATGAACCGTCGATAAGCCTGAGCATAAGATTCTCCTAAACGATCAGTATTGTTATTTAGTGGCAGACGAACTGCATACTCCCCGGATGGCAACCGTGAAAGGTGGCTTACGAAATGTGCTTCACAATCGTCTTCTTCTTTGGTATCCAACCCAGCCTCCACACAATTCTCGACTTCCCAAAACATACGAAGAGTTTTATCCAACCTTGCTTCCATCTCAGCTTTCGAATCTGGACAATTGTGCGTGGCCAAAAGCGCCGAGCTTGATACCTTCTGTCCACCGCCAGATACGATCCACCCAAGTCGGGTCTTCTGCAAAAGAGGCAGGCCATCGGCGAGTTTGATTTGCCCTACGCAGAGGAGATCATAAAAAACGCTCGCACCAATGAGGAGATCAACCCGTTGAGGATTGAAAAATGCAGGATCAGCGAGCTGAATGTTAGATGGAATACTCCAATCGGATACATTTACTGTCATACTTGGTTGAGAATCGGTAATCGTGGGGACGATGAGAGCATTAAGCGTAGTTGTGTAAGCAGAGGTGCGAGAATGCATACAAATGCTTATAGTGGATCCCTCAGTAGAAACGCTGGTATCGCCCAGCCCAGACACAAGTGCAGACGATTGAGTTCTCCTAAGCTGTAGCTGCTGGGCGAACCTGGATGTGACGAGATGCAGCTGCGATCCTGAATCTAAGATGGCACGACAAGGAACTAAAACGCCAGACCGATTCTTCACGAGAACCACGGCTGTAGCCAGAAGCACGACATCAGAGTGAAGACCTTGGGCAGCAAGAGAGGTAGACGAAGGTAGAGGCGAGCTGCTAGCAGAATTTTGAGCAACGGAAAGAGTGTCCGGTTGAACGGCCAGATCGGGAGGAGTAATACCTGGGCAGCTTTGTGTTGTGGGCTGTATACTATCGAAGTGCAACAAACTATGATGCCTACCGCCGCATAATCGACATTTTCCACTATTGCATGCGCGGGTCCGGTGCCCCGGTTTTAGGCAATTGAAGCATAGGAAAGCTTCTTCACTTCTTTGTGGCGCAGCAACGGTGAGAGATTTCCGAATATCTTGCACGAGTATATTCCATGGCCCGCTGAGTGGCAAAAGACGCATACAGACGGGTCAGCGGAAGAGTTGGAAGCTACAAACGTTTTTTTAACCTGCGTATAGGATTGGTTTTTTCCCACCTGACCGCTACTAGCGTGTGTCGCTGTAGCGTATTCCAACCGCTCCATTTTCTGGCAGCGCTGCTGCAAGAATTCGTAGATTTCCTCTACGGTAGGTATAGCATCCGACGATGTGTGCTCCTCCCATTTGGTTTGCGTCTTCGAATCCAACTTCTGCAGCAGCATGTTGATGACCATGAATCCTGAAATCTCCTCAGCAGTTCCCAATGTCTGCAACGCTCGCATGTGTAAATTGACTGCATCCGAAAACTCCCGAAGCCTTTTAGCAGAAGGCGAGTCTACCTTCTTTAGCACAAGAATCTTCTTGATGTGTGCCTGGAAAACGAGTCTTTTGTTATTAAAGCGTTTATTAAGTATATCCAGAGCCGCACGATAATTGGCACTGGAGAGCTCCAACGATCGCACCGAATCTGAAGCCGCATAAGCGAGGCAAGAGCGAAGGTGCTGGAACTTGTCGATGTCACTGAGATCCGCATCCACTT
This sequence comes from Drosophila lowei, assembly GCA_008121275.1. Taxonomy (NCBI): domain Eukaryota; kingdom Metazoa; phylum Arthropoda; class Insecta; order Diptera; family Drosophilidae; genus Drosophila; species Drosophila lowei. The sequence goes on along the minus strand of CM017781.1, from coordinate 35,554,203 downwards.
CAATCACCGACTTAAACATTGCCATAAAATCCGAAAACTCAACGTATCCACCAGAAAACTTAGGCACCTTTAGCTCAGGAAGTCGCTGCTTGTAAGCCATGATGATTATTTATTTATTTATTTATTTGGCTTTCTTAGTGCTACAAGCAAGGGGCTTATAATTAGAACACGTGTCACTAGATGTCACATTGGTTTTGGTTGGGTCAAACTAAACTAATATGATTATATAATCTTTTATAATTTAGGGTTACATATGTATGTTACATTCGTTATTTATTAATTATAGGTAATGTTGTCTTTTATTTTATTTTATTTAAATTAGGTTTTGAGATGTACGGTTTCTTAATCTACGATAAGGTGGGCTCTTAACTGCGTTTTGAGCTGTGAAAGGTTATTTATCTTTTTCATTTGATGCGGAAGCTGATTCCAAATGCGAATGACATAGACAAAGAAATGCCTCTCGGAATTTAAAGTTTTATGTCGAATGGTGATAATATTATTTATTCTGACGGAATGAGTGAATCTAAGAATTTGGTACAGGTATTCGGGTTGTTTGGTGAATATTATTTTATGAAGGAATGTTAGCATCTTATAGTCAATCCATTTAAAAAAATGCATTTTGAATATTTTAAATGAGAAAGCTGAAATTCTGTTATTATGGCTTAACCCAAATATATATCTAGCTGTATTATTAAAGCACACGTTCAACTTTTGCCTGTCTGTGTAACTACAGTTACCAAATGACTCTATCCCATAGGTGAGTACAGGTACAAGGTATGCTTTTGCTATTTGCATCCGAATGTTTACCGGTATAAATCGTTTGGCAGAGTCGTAGAATGGGCAGCGGCGTGTGACTGGCTTACTTCAACAGCAGCCAGCAACTCAGCTTTCAATGATATGAAAAGAGTATCGAAGTTTTCGCGTAGCTCACTCCCAACCTCGTTTTGATCGAGAACCTCCAATTCATTATGGGCCTTATTGAATTCCTCTCGAATTTCTGCCTACATATCAAGGCGCACTTCGACTTCCGTTTCGAATCGTTGTCCATGTTAACCGTTGTGCAATTCGACACAGCAACAGAAAATGAAATACCGCTTAAGCGACGATGTATAGACGCGAGAGCGAGAATGGAAGACACGAAAAGTCAAGAACCGCGGCTGCAGCTGCGCAGAGAATGAGAGATTCGACGCTTAAATTACCGGAATATGTATATAAATATTCCAGCCGCACTCTCACTGAATTTTCACTTTAACCTGTTTTTCAACGTGCACCAAAATGTATTTGTTGGTAGTTAAACTACCCAACAACTAAATATGGTATAATTAATAAGTGTTTTTAACGGAACGCGATTAAGCAATGGTTTTATATCACGCCGGGGGGTCACCAATGTTTGAGATGCCAAGCTTTTTTGGCACCTATTTGTTTCAAAAATAAAAAGAGAATTTGGCTTAAACTTTATAAGACGTATTTCATTTTGGTGGCTTAGTGGAAGCCGATTGCTTGCTATGGCCAGATACATTTTATGAGAGGTCGATATGCAACAAATGCGCAGAGGGGTTAGCATAGAACTAAAATAGACGACGGCGTCAGATCAAAGTGATTGCTGAAGTGGCGGCGGCAGATCAAGGCAATTGGCGAAGTGGCGGCGGCAGAGAGCTCCTTTAGCGGGAGAGCGCAGCAGTTTTGCAGAAAGTCAACGTTTGCACAACATTGGCGGCTCACTCTGCTCATACAATAACAATGCTTAAATTTACGGTTATTCTTCGGCGGTTGGCCCGAACAGTCATGTTGATCGAGGAACTGCAAGAGCTCGCATTTCAGTTGTGAAATGCCATTCGCATTCTAGAAATATATATTTAGAGAAACTATTTAATCATATAACCATTTCTGTTTGATTAGAAGCTTCAAGAGGAGATTTTAATTGGCCGCTGGCCACTGTTGAGATGCCTGATGCTGCATTATTCCTGCAGTGGTCTATTGAAGTTTTGGTTTAGAGACTGAGACTTACGACTCGTTCGTGTAACTAAACGCCTTAGCAAAATAAACTCCTGGGGTCGTAGTTGATGGTATATACGGGAACTGTTGTCGGATGACTCGGCTTAAAGCTGCGGTCTTTTTTTGGGTAAGGCGATTTTTTAGTTTTTTATAGACATGGCAACCTCTATAGTTGGCGGTGTAGCTTCTCCTACAGTTGTCCCTATTTACGGGGCAGGGCTCAAAGCGCGTACGGTGCAATAAGTTTTCGTGTCCATATTCCTGGCAATTTGTGCATTGGATGGGTATATTTTTTTTGTGCGGCTCCTCAACGGTGATTCTTCGATGCAGTAGATATTGGCGCTTGTAAGTTAGGTGAACTTCATTTTTACTTATAGGCATACTGTCAGGTGTCAGTTCTACCTTGAATTTTGGTTGGGGAATTTTGTTTCTATTTATTATGTTGACAGCTATTTTGACTTTAAAGCCCTCTCTAAGTCCAGCTATTATCTCATTGACTGGAACTGTTGATTCGATTCCTTTGATAACCACTTGTAATCCTTTACAACTTTTAAGTTAGTAGGTATAGTAATTAATTTTTTCATTGTCGAGGTATTTGGCCACTGATCGATAGTTATGTTTGTCATTACTTGTATTTTTGTTTCATTTTTGCTTCCCATTTTGTATGGGCGTGACATAGAATTTTTTTCTGCCAATTTTATCAGATAATTTTTTAACCAATGCAGTACTGTTTACCTGACGCACATAAATAGATGGTGACTTTGCTTGTTTGGCCTTAAGTTTTTGAGCGTTATCATCGTCTTCTTTTGAGTCGCTAAGAATCGCGAATCTATTGTTTGCTAGCGCCTGACTCAGCACAGTGTTTTTAGTTTTAGTTTTGGTTATTTTGGGTGCGCTATTTTGCTTAGTTGCTTGAGGGCTCAATTTTCTTTTTATTTGCACAAAGCGATTGAGCGTTTTTATTAGCGTTCCGTTAGCGTTTTGCGTACTTTTCGGTTGGGAGAGGGGAGCTTGTTGCAATGAGTCGACAATACCGGGTGTCATTGTTCAAGTCGAAGACACATTTGTAAGCGGGGGCATTGTACTGGTCGTTGTTGTTATCAGCAGTTCCTTGGTAAGACAGTTAGGGTCAGGGGACGGGCACTGCGCCCTCCACGACTCACGTTGCAATGTGCTGCTTAAGCATAATATCGCAGGGGAGAGAGCGTGCCCTCTCCGCGTTCGCTTGCAGTTGTTGCTGGTACTTTTACCTCGCGTGCACGTATAAGGAATTGGCTAATTTTTTCTTTATTTCTTACAGAGCTTGTACATGTTGGCATTTGCTTGTCAAAGATTTAGTTTTTGGTCGATTTATATTAATATCTATCACACGATTTGATAATTTTCAAGGGAAACACAAGTACTCATGCATAACCTGAGCGCCTTTTCGCGAATTAATTTTTGGTTAATTACACTATATTTTTGTCACCCGCCAGAGCAATTTAAAAGCACGTGTGATGTTGTTTTTTTTTTGGTTTGGGTTGCCTTCTTCATAAATATTTTTTTATTAATCCAACTTTTAATCAACTTTGGCTCTGAAATAATTGATTAGGGCAACAGCACTTTACGGTTTCGTGCTAACAGCTGGGGCAGCCCGATTTGGTTATCGGACCGTTGCCAAGATATAAATTTTTGAAAATAACAACACAAATGTCGCGTAGCAGCTCAAACTGTGCTCGTAACATGCGCGTAACAAAACATCTGGGTAAAGACAGTTGTTTCCCGCCTAATTGAATTTAAAATGTAAGTGTAACAAATACATTTTGTTGACCATTAGCAATATTATTTTAAAAATGCATGCTGTTACTCACAGCTCGTCAGACATGTTAAATACGCAGCTGTTGCATCTAAGATGTCTTGATCTTCTTAAATCACGCTCTTTCTGCCGTTGTTTTGCTTCAAAACAAGCAAGTGCAAAATTTAAGTCATATTTGGCATGCTCACATTATTTCTCAACTTTGCATGATGATGAAAAATAAAATGGGGCCAAGCGTTCATTTCAGATGTTGGTGAATTTTTTTCGGACGTCATTGAGGTCAAAAAGTTCTCAAATACTTTGATATTGTTATTGTCATCAGCTGTTTTTTATGCGAATAAGCCGGCATCCCTAGACAGCTAGCGGACGATGCGCTTGTGGTGCCGCCTCAAGTAGCTCACACACTCCCATCTCTACACATCGAAGGGGTCCCATCCCGAATCTAGAGTGGGTGGTAAGGCAACTCCCGAAGCTGACCCTTGGAGGGGCAGCTAAGCAATACTGCGGCTACCCGACCTACTGGTAAAGCGGAGGGGAATGACTTGCCGTAGACAAGCACCCAAGCCAAACGCTACACCTATGCCGAAAAGAGGAGTGCAGGGCACATACTCCGTCGGCAACACGCCAGCAGCGAAGCCAGCCCATCAGCCGACTGGCTGAAGAAGGTGGAATGGGCTTCGGCTGTGCTCCCGGAGTTCACCTTAGAACAGAAAAAAGTGCCTCCCCAAGCTAAGAGGCAGCGCTCGCAGGAGACACCGGGACCGGTAGCAAAGCGCTCCAGAGTGCTGCCCAATGTCTCTTTTGCGTAGATTGCCAAGGAGAGGAAGCTAATTGGCGTCCTCGACAAAGGCAGCGCAGAGGGAAGGATTCCAAGGAGTCAGTGGAAGTGGGTGGAAGGGGCATTGGCCGACCTCCTCGACAAAGACCCAGGACCACCACCAGTCTGCAAGGATATGGGGTGGTTCCAGGGAAACGTTAAGATAATTGAAGATGTACAAAGCGGCGGTGGCGCAGGTCGGCGAGGTCTATGCTGGGGCGAAACTCGTCGCAGTCGACTGGAGCGAGGTGCCCAGCAGACCGAGGGCCAGAATTTGGGTGCCGGCTACCTTCAAAGAGCCAGAGCGCATCCTCAAGATGTTGCAGAGGTGCAACCCAGGCCTACCGACCTCGGATTGGAAGGTAGCCAAGGTTGAGACGACACAAGGGCCGACTAACCAGGCAGTGCTCGTCCTCAACAAAAAGTCGCTGGCCCCGATAGAGGCAGCAAAAGGCGAGCTTAACTTCGGCTTCAGCTCGGTCACCATCAAGGTGCATAAATCGGATGCGGTGGCCGCGGCGCTTCCTGTCGTTAACCCAGACGTGCAGGACGTCGTTGCGGAGATCGAAGCGCCTGACGGCGAGCTGGAGCCAGACCAAGAAAGCTTCTCTTCGGAGACAGAGCAGTTGCTCGATTTTGAATCAATGTGCCGCGAGAGGGTCTCAGACGACTCGGACGCAGATATTACAGTGGTGAAGAACCTTGAAGATGGTCCTAAGGATCCTTCAAATAAATCTCCACCACTGTAAAGCAGCATCGGCTGCTCTCATACTCCGCTTAGACGCGAGCGGAGCCGACGTAGTCCTGATCCAGGAGCCTTGGGTAGTAGGAAACAAGGTCTGTGGATTAGGGACGATGGAATACAAGATCATTGTATCCCAAAATGAAGGTAAAACCCGCACCTGCATACTTGCGAGAAAGCACCTAAATATCTTTCTGCTCCACAATTATAGCGATGTCGATAACACGGCGGCAAGCGTAGAGATAAACGGGACTCATCTCAGGCTGGTGGCGTCCTATATGGCCAAGAGGAAGGTGATCCTCTCAACGACCTTTTTCGCAAAATAGCCAGCGACAGCGAAAGGACGGACAAAGACCTAATAATAGGTTGCGATGCCAATGCCCACCACACCCAATGGGGGAGCACGGACACGAATGTAAGGGGTGAGTCACTGTTCAGCTTCATCCTGGACTCAAATTTATTCATTTGCAATCGGGGCAACGACCCCACGTTTATAATTAAAAATCGGCAGGAGGTTATTGACCTCACGCTAGTGTCAAACAAACTATTAGACACAATCAAGAGTTGGAAAGTCCTAGAAGACCATTCCTTCTCGGACCACAGGTACATAGAGACGATATTATCCCTCGAGATCCCTAAACCCACCAACTATATCAACCCCAGAAAAGCCAACTGGGAAAAATATGGCAAACCCTGGAGAAACTACTCCCTCCTAACGTCCCTATATGCCCGAACACGAAAGACGACTTAAACCGTCTTGTGAACAGGTTCACGGAGGCGCGCAATAAAGCCTTCAAGGCAGCATGCCCTTCTTACAGACCAAGGAGGAAAAAGAAACCCCCCTGGTGGTCTTAACAACTAGACATCCTTTGTAGGACTTGTAGGACTCTCTTCAATAGAGCCACAAGAGCAAATGAGGATACTTACTGGGCAGACTATAAAACCAGTCTAGCACTATACAAAAAGGAAACGAGGAAGGCTAAAAGAGCCTCCTGGCAAAAATTTTGCTCCGAAATCGAGGAAAACGTCGTAGGCCGCAAGACTCCGGAAAGTTCTCTCAAAAACTACCCCTTCGGTAGGTTACCTCAAAAAGAATAATGGTACGTGGACCAACTCCAGTGAGGAGTCGCTACACATTCTGTTCGACACGCATGTCCCCGGATGTACAACCACAAAGTCGACATACCTCCCAGGAGAGGGATCGGTAGAATCGATGGACCATACCCTCACAAAACGGAACATGAGCTGGGCAGTAAACAACCCGTTTAAATCGCCAGGCCCAGACCAGGTAATCCCGGCCCAACTTCAGAATTCCGGGGATACGGCCATCAACCGGCTTAACAGTATCTTCAGGAAGATACTGACGGAATGTACAATACCGCAAGCATGGCTTAAGGCTAGGATAGTTTTCATCCCTAAAGCAGGTAAAGCCTGACACTCAACCCCGAAAGACTTTAAACCAATCAGTTTATCATCTTTCCTACTCAAAACCTTTGAGAGACTAATCGGGTTACAACTACGGACAACCATAAGTCCTCAGCTGTACTCAAGTGCGCAGCATGCCTACCGGAAAGGAAAATCCACGGAAACGGCACTTCATAAAGTAATCTCGAGTGTAAAAAAATCTCTGCATCTCAAAGAATACTCACTAATAGCTTTTCTCGATATCGAGGGAGCCTTCAACAACGTCATACCGGGTGCTATTACAGAAGCCCTGACTGACCTGGGGGTGGACCTTCACTTGCTGATGCTCATTGATCAATTGCTCATATGCAGGACGGTGACATCATCGATGGAATCGTCCGCCCAGTCAAGGTATGTCAGCAGAGAAACCCCCGCAAAGGGGGAGTTCTGTCTCCTCTTCTGTGGAACATGGCAGTCAATAAGATTTTATGCGACCTGGAAGAGGGGGGCTGTAAAGTAGTGGCATACGCGGACGACGTTGATATTATCTTTGCGGGGAAATACCCCCAAACACTCTGCGACTTAATGACCGCAAACTTTGCTCGATTGTCCGGATGGACAGAATCGCGCGGATTGGGATTAAATCTCTCGAAGACGGAACTCGTGTTATTCACAAATAAATACAAGGTCCCGCCCCTCAACCCCCCAATACTAAATGGATACAGGCTCTCCTTCAGCGACAGTGCCAGTTACTTAGGGTTGGTAATTGACAAAAAGCTTAATTGGAACCTGAATGTCAAGGATAGACATTGGCTTAAAATGGGGCATGAACCCAAGCATAGTCCAATGGATATATCTGGCAATAGTCAGACCTATACTACTCTACGGAGTTACTGTGTGGTGGCCTGCCCTAACAAAAAGGACAATCATCAATCAGCTGGGCGAAGTTCAGCGAACTGCCGCCCTCTGCATCAGTGGAGCTCTTCGAACCACACCAAATGATGCGCTAAACGCAATTTTATGCCTCCAGAGCCTTGACCTTGCAGGGAAAGGGCGTGCAGAAATGGCAGCAAATCGACATCCCCGCAGTCCGTTCTTCCGCACAGCCAGATTTCCACGGCGGATGCCGACTCCCCCCGTGCGACATAGAAGTTTTCGTTGGGGATTACGTCCGCTGGCCTACGTTCCGAGACCTCTTCACTGCGATATATATAAAAAATCCCAGGCTGTCTCCCGTGGAGAAGCTGTACCATCTTACCACTAAGACCAGTGGTGATCCAAAGGCCATAGTGGAAAAGTCCCCACTCACCAATGACGGTTTCGAGGCTGCTTGGAATGCCCTTCGGGACCGGTACGAGAATAACAGGCTCTTGGTGACCAGCCAGATAAACATCCTCCTTTCGTTGGCTTCCATTGGTACCGAGTCCAGTCGGGCTCGAAAGGAGCTTTTCAGTACCATCCAAGGGGTTTTAACCACACTGGCCCACTCAAAGGTCTCAACCGAAAATTGGGACAGCTTGCTGGTGACTATTTGCGCCTCCAAATTACCAAGGTTGATCCGGGCTTTGTGGGAAGATTCCGTCACCAGAAAGAAATGCCTTCGTGGAAGGAGATGGAATCCTTCCTCAGCCAGAGATATCTGACGCTCGAAGCCATCGAGGACAACCCGTCCGCTTCACACAGTTCGAAAACTGATCCGAATCCGCCACCTTCCCAAAGCAACCCGTTCCGTTCCCAATTAAGTCCTTATCCTAGGAGTGTTCACTCGTTCGAGACCACAGTGAATCAAAGGAGGAGCACGTGTGATCTCTGCTCCAAAGAGTATCACCCAATCCGTTTATGCCTCACTTCCTTCAAATGCCCGCTGATGCTCGCTCCGACTACATTAAGCAAAAGCAGCTTTGTTTAAACTGCTTTGCAAGGGGCCACCAGATACGAGCATGCCAAAGCGCCCACAATTGCATCACTTGTGGAGACCGGCACCACACGTTTCTACTCCGTAGCAATCCAGCAAACTCCAGCGAGGCGATTTCCACAACGGTACAAAATTCCTCAGCGTGGCCCGAGCTAAATTTACGAGTACCAAGCGTAGAAAATCCAAGTTCGTCCGAAGCCCAGCCAAACGTTCAATCGTATTTCGCCTCCGGCTGTCCTTCTAGGCACGGCAATCGTTAGTATTTTCCACCTGAGGACAAATTTCCATGCCCGCGCACACAGAAGTCGCCGCTCCCGGCGCACTTAGTCTTGCCATTAATCCATCGATTTGTCGAGCGTCGCGTTTCTTCGCAAATATAGTTTGAGCATGGCCATGCCACATACCAGCGCACAAATACCTAGTCCTAGTCAGAATGCAAAATATGGTCTGAAACTTGAGGACACCTCTTCCTTTATCTCCTTGATGAAATTGAGGTTCTCCTCGCTCAACTGATGGAGGAATGGCAGGCTCAGCACCGTTTTATGCTCGGTAACATTTAGCAAAGGTGAAGATGCAACTCCTGGGTATCGGCTTCGAACGTTTTTGCGATTCTGATACCGTGAACCATTTATGACGGCATAGTCGTTGAACGTGATTAGATGCGTCCCTGAAATTTTGAGCGCCGCGCTGCCGTCGAAACTTACTGCTGCTGGGTGATCGTTGATGATAACCATCCCGTCGTCGACCAGTGTGATGGGGCTGAGGTGGCTGGGGTGAGACTGGCAGTGGGTCACGCCACCGGAATATAATCCTTGGGCACAGGAGTCCTTTGTCGACGCTTCGCAGATTACTTAGTTTGGATGACAACATTCTGTTCCTAGCCAGCAAGGTCTCGTACAGGTGAGCCGAGTCAATTTGCTTTCCCTTTGCTGTCTCTAGCAATTTATTGACTGTGTCTGTTAAACGGCTGATTTGCTCCTGAGATTTAGAATTTATGCTTATCTGCCTGTTATTTGATTCAATAAGTTGGGCCTCGTTTATTCGTATCTTTTCTAGGTCGTCCGCGTCCGGAGTTCCGGCTACCACCTTTAAGACCGAGCCCAGGATGTTTAAGCTCCTAGCACCTCTGTGGTGTACGATAATAGTGGCTAACATATTTCGGATATGGTCGGTATCCAAAATCTAAAGTAATTTATTTCTTCCCATACGAGTATGTTGCCGTCTAGTATCGGTACGTGGTCAGAATGTGAGTAGTCTCTTATGTGAGGCTACCAAGGCCACCAGAAGGAGTATCATGTGAAACAACATAAGGAATGAAAGAAAAGGATGCTTGGTAATCTGTGATCCAGTCTCTAGGTATGAATGTAAATGGAGCGTAAAAATAGTCGGGCTAGCCCCTACTCCCCTAGGGGCATTACCTGAGATAGTCTTTGTGTAAAACCCTCCCCCTAATTAGGACCGTTGTCCACAAGTCCGCTTCTACCGTTTCTTCTACGTACAACGGGGTTAGCTTATTTCCGAAGCGTCTGTTGGTTTTCATTAATACCTTTTCACCTACTCTAAAAACTCTGTTTTGACGCGTTTCGTTGACTCGATTGTTCTGCACAATATGAGTTTTCCGTACTCTGTTCTGTACCTCTCTGTGAAAGTCTGCTGCAGCGGCGTTTAAAATGTCGATCGGTTTCTTGTTGGTTACCGAGTGTACCGACCTGTTGTACTCCACTGTTGCCGGGAGGAAAAGGTCGACTGTGTCGACGATTCCCTTCGCTATCTTGAGGCATCTCGCGATTTCCAACAGAGTACTATGGAATCTTTCCACTTGGCCGTTTGAAGTGCTGTGAAGGGGAGGAGCATTAACAATGTGGGCTCCAAAGTTGTTTCGCAGAAGTGACCTGGTGGTTTCTGAACTCAGCGATGGTTCATTGTCGCAATATATTTGTCTAGTGTTGGGGAAAATGTTCATAAGTTGCAAGAGTGGAGCCTTTATATCCGCAATCGTGCGGGAAGCTATCGGTTGTACAATGGCAAGTTTCGAGAATTTGTCCACGCATGTTAGGAAGTACTTCCTATCCGTTGAAAAAATGTCGACGTAAAGCATTTCTCCAGTGAACGAAGGGGCTGGCGTTGGTCCCAGCTCCTGTTTTATGGATGCCTATCGTACTTTGCTCTAGAACAAATCTTGCAATTCATGACTACCTCGCTTGCGAGTTTATTCATTTTTGGGAAATAGTAATCGGCCAAGACCTGTTTTACGTTTTCCTGAGCAGCTCTATGTGCTCGATTGTGTTCGATTGTGACAATCTCTTTTCTTTCATTTTCATTAAAAATGTCTGTGACCAGATTCTTGCAATGCCAGAACTTGGTCGACGGAAAGGCGCGTACTAGCTCATGCTGAATGCAGGCTAGAGTCGGAAAATCACAGTGGATTGCGTTTACAACCATAGGGTTTACTGAGGTCTTCACGACCGCAGTGAACGCATTTTTGTCCGAAAGAATAAAGCGAAAAGAATAAACATCTGCTTTAGAGGAAAACGCGCCACCTCTAGGACGATTTGATTCCTAAAACAATTGACAGGTTTGTCTGTCGTTTCTATCGTGTAAGTCAAAGACGCTTCGCTGTGTATTGTCGCTGCGTCAGATTGTGGCGCGCTGTCTTCCAATGCATTGATGTTTTGTCGAGACAATGCGTCTGCGACATGGTTTTCTTTGCCTGGCTTATAGAAAAGCTTGGCACCGAGCTCGTCAACGCGTGTCTTCCAGCGTTTTATTTTAGAGTTAGGGTTTCCTTCGGAAACCGCAAACGTGAGTGGCTGGTGGTCGGTGAACACATTAATGTCCCTGACTCCGTAAATTTAGTGACGAAGCTTTCCCAAGGCCCACACAATCGCCAAAAGCTCCCGTTCATTAGTAACGTATTGACGCTCACCGTTTCTTTAGTGTCCTTGAAATCATAGTTATTGGGCGACTGCCTTGTGAAAGGACCGCCCCGATGTCATAGGCAGAGGCGTCGGTCGTTAGGTCGAACGGTTTTCTGTAATCTGGGTACATCAATATTACGTTTTCTGATGCCAGAATGTTTCTTAATTTCTGAAAGGCGTGTTGTTGGACTTCGCTTAAAATGATAGGGGTTTTTTTTATTTGTATTTGCTGATGGACCCATTTTCCCCTTTTAAAATATCGGAAAGCAGTCGGGCAATTGACGCGAAACCTTTCACGAAGCATCTGTAGTAGGTTAGGTAGTAACTTGCCTGGCCCAAGAATGATCTTAGGCCGAACAACGTTCACCTTTTCAGGGTCCGTCCCCTTGCCTTCGTTAGTCACAATAAAGCCAAGGTTTTCCACGATCGTCTTACAAAAATTGGACTTCTGTCGAGCGACTCTCATGTTGGCGTCATAGAGGCTTTGCAGCACCCAGTCGACGTGCTTAACATGGTCGTCTTGAGACTTGGAGAAAATAATTACGTCATCGACATAGACGTAGCATGTTTTGCCGATTTGTTCGCGCAAAACATCATCGATTGCTCTCTGGAAAATGCTACCTGCATTTCGTAGACCAAAGGGCAGTCGGCAAAACTCGTACTTCCCTCCATTTACGGAAAAGGAAGTCTTTTCTCGGTCGCGCTCCGCCAAGGTTATTTGATGGTATCCAGACTTCAAGCCCAGTGTTGTGAAGTATCTGGCAGTACCCAAGTTTGCTAAGATCATTGAGATGCTTGGCATCGGGTATTTGTCGGCCACTGTTTTTTGATTGAGCTTCCGAAAGTCCATTACGAGACGTTTCTTGTTATTGCCCGCTTCATCAGTGCCTTTTTTGTCGACCACCCATATAGGATTATTATATGGCGATCTGGATTTGCGAATGATTTTGTCTTTCAAAAGGCTCTTTACCTCGGATTCGACAAAATCAGCTACACCCATAGGGTACGGGTATAGCTTGGAGTAAATTGGTTCGTCGTCCACAGTGCGGATAGTGGCCACGACCGAAGTATTATAAGGCAGAGCCCCGTTAGGGTCGGCAAATGATTTACTCCTCTTATTTATCATTTTTATAAATTCTGCCCTTATGGCTGGGGGAGCATCGACGGTAATTACGTTTGTGTGGTTGACGTCTGTGCACTTGTGGAATTTGATTATCTCAGTCGTGTTACCGAATCTGAGTGTACTGCTCTTTAAGCACAATGTCGCCCCTACCTGCGATAGCAGGTCAAGGCCAATGATGCCGTCAAATGATGATAATGATTCCAACAAAAACGAGGGGGAACGTTGTGAGTTGCTACTGCGACCGCAACTCTACATTTATACCCGATACATAGTCAGTATGGCTACATTAAACGACAAAGAGTGCGTGCGAGAGAGACAGAAAATCAGTCAGAACGTGTCGACGGGCGCTGCGTAACCACTGCAAGTCTATTTGTTACTTTTGGCTATAATAATAGTCCGCTCTGATTCGGATTCGGCAAGATTCGGCAATCTGGTAGATATGGCCATTCTCTATGATTGTGCGTTTTTAATTTTCTCCTATTTTCAAAATTGAGGCTGCCACAGATTTTCGTTGTTTATGGCTACGGAAGGGGGTGGGCCTAAATTTTGAAACACACTTGTAGCAGTGAGCTCTCTACAGTGAGCAAAATGAAATATACTTGTAACAGTGAGTTCTGCAGTGAAAAATTACAAATAGTTTTGTAGCAGTGAGAGCTCTACAGTCAGGTCTAATAGTCTCAGAGATCTGTGGATGCTCCAGATTTTCGTCCCTTTCGGGGGCGGAAGGGGGTGGGGCGAAGTTTTTAAATAAACTTGTGCAGGTTCGATATCATAGGAATGTGGATAAAAAAATTTGGTTGCTCTAGCTCTTATAGTCTCTGAGATCTAGGCGCTAATGTTTTGCGCTAAGCAAAGCCGGCTATGATACGTGTGTGTTAGAGAGAGACAGGGCGAGAAAAAATGAAATTGTTTTCTTCATTCTGGCTATAATAATGATACGATCTGATTCAGATTCTGCAGTCTAGAAGATATGGTCATTCTCTACGATTCTGCGTTTTTGGTTTTATCGTATCTTTAAAATTGTGGTTACACTTGTAACAGTGACATATTACAGAAGTCTGGATACAAAATGTCGTTGCTCTAGCTCTTATAGTCTTTGAGCACTAGGCGCTAATAGGGACGGACGGACGGACAGGCAGACATGGCTCAATCGACTCGGCTATTGATGCTGATCAAGAATATATATACTTTATTGGGTCGGAAACGCTTCCTTCTGGACGTTACACACATCCATTTTCACCACAAATCTAATATACCCCTGTACTCATTTTGAGTATCGGGTATAAAAATGGGGAGGTCTTGCCGAATATTGACAGAAGGCATTTCTTCGAAATTTCATTTGTCCCGTTGATTGAGTAGACGGGAAAGGGTGTCTCGACAGGGATGACGCCGCGAAGCCATTTACATGGCTTGATGTAATTCTTTGACGCACCCGTATCTATGAAAAGTTTCTTATTAATCCCTGCTATTTTCCGCCAAACGCATGGCAGCAGGGATCTTCCCCTAAAAAATTTACTGAATCACTCTCGTACTCTAATTCGCCCTCCGCTTCTATCTCAGCGACAGCTTCGTCCGCAGCCCCATTGTAGGCCGTGTCGGTCTAGTTGTCCCCGGCTGTAGTGTGCTCTATCCTCTGGTGCCAATTTCTCGAGGTGCGCTCTGACGCGTTTGTTTTCCTCGCAAAATTGTGATTGCGTCCACCCGACCCGAAAGGTTTTTGGTAAGCAATGGGCAGTCTGAGTTTGGAAGAAGAAGGATCTACATCCATGGGCTCCGGGCCCTGGGTCCGAGTCCTGTCGCTATTGGATCGTTGGTTGGATCTTCCCTGCTGGGCGTTCGACGCGTCTTGACTTTTGTCGTAATGAGGGCTTTTCGTCATAGTATTCCGTCAAGGACAGGTTGCCCTGCCGCATGGTGACCAGTTTTTGTTGTATTACGCTCACTGGAGTTTTGTCGGAATACGAACTATCCAATCTATTCAAAATTGCCTTGAAATGTAAGACTGTATTGAAAGATGACAGGACGTTATTTGCGGCACTTTTTATTTTATTCCTGATGATGCCTGTCGCCATGTAATGTCTAGCGCTGCCCTCATAGGGTCCGAAAGTTTTATAGGCCGCCAGCGCTGCCTGGCGCCAAGCGACATAATTTTCCTGTTTGCCGTCGAACTCAGGGACGGACTTAACCATGTCCAGTGGCTGATCACACTGGACATCGGGATTTATGGCTATCTCCTTATACGCTTTAACTTTCGGGGCAGGCGTACCGGTGCTCAACTTAGCAATCTCGGCTTGTAGTTGCTGTAACCTGGTCTCGAACCGCGAGGCCTGATTTTGCAGTGCGGCCTCTATAGTTGATGCGAAAGTTGCCGGATCCATGATGTCAGGGGAACGTTCGTTGCTTCCAGTCAAGCGGAGGCCCCTAAGTCACTAACGTAAACTATCTTCGCTATCGGATTGTTCTTGCTTGCTATCCCCTGGGTCTTGCAGGTCCCCACACAGTGAAACTAAACTATCGGACCGCTTAAAGGACTTGAGGTCACTATTGGAACTGTTAGGGCTATCGCCCATTAGAACCTTCTTACACCTGGTACTTGTAATGTCCCTATCTCGGGCTGAGGTAAGCTCAGTCCTGTCCAGGGGTCTTTCTACAAGAAATTTGTAGATCGCAGGAACTCTGAAGGGGAGGAGCGTCGACTCGCCTTGGTAAGACAGACAGAGGGGTACAGGGCGCGACCTGTAGAGCCGAGAGGGGGGCACAGGGCTTGTCACACCTGTGGGGGCCGGGGGAGAGGTGCACAGGGCGTGACACACCTGCGTGGGGGGTCGAGGGAGAGGGGCACTGGGCGTGTCACACCTGTGGGGTCAAGAGAGGTGGTTGTCGGATAGTCGCTCGGGTCTCCGCGTAAATTGTACCAACGGTGCTGACTGAGGGACCAGATCCACCATTCACAGTAATAGCACTATATGTTTTTCTTCTTTATTTATTTTTTATTTTTTATACCCGATACTCAAAATGAGTATTGGGGTATATTAGATTTGTGGTGAAAATGGATGTGTGTAACGTCCAGAAGGAACCGTTTCCGACCCCATAAAGTATATATATTCTTGATCTGCAACAATAGCCGAGCTGATGTCTGTCTGTCTGTCCGTCTGACCGTCCCTATGAGCGCCTAGTGCTCAAAGACTATAAGAGCTAAAGCAAGTGTATAATACAAGTGTATTATCGCACCTGTAATATCGAACCTGCACACGTGTATTTCAAAATTGCGCCTCACCCCTATCCGACCCCGCAAAGGACGAAAATCTGTGGCATCCACAAATCGCAATGACTATTAGAGCTAGAGCAACCAAATGTTGTATCCATACTCCTGTTAGATCTCACTGTTACAAGTGTATTTCAAAAATTTCGCCCCACCTCCTTCCCGCTCCCACCAAGGACGAAAATCTGTGGCATCCACAATTTTGAAGATACGGGAAAAGTAAAAAAGGACAATCATAAAGAATGACCATATCTACCAGATTTTTAAAGCCAAAAGGAACAAATCAAATTGCAGTGGCTACGCAGCGCCCAACGACACGTTCAGACACGTTTTCTGTCTTTCCGCACGCACTCTTTGTCGCTCATTGTAGCCATACTGACTATGTATCGGGTATAAATGTAGAGTTGCGGTCGCAGCAGCAACTCACAACGTTCCCACTCGTTCCTTTTTAGATGTTGGTGCGGGAAGCGAGGGATTGCCCTTCAGCTTCTTCCGGGTGTGGTTTTATTAACCTTCAACGAGGGATAGCCCTTCAGCTTGCTGTTTTTTTTTTTTGAGGCGAGGGATTGCTCTTCAGCCTATTTTCTTTTTTGTAGATGTTGATGCCGGGAGCGAGGGAGTGCCCTTCAGCTCCATTCAAATTTAGGTTTTATTATTAATTTCACCTCACTTGTTATTGGTTACACTTGCGGCGTAAGCTCGCTAATTTAACAGTGGTCACTCGCGTTGGGTAAACACTCTTTATGTTTTTTTAAAATTTTTTTTTTGTTAAGCTCGAAGCTTTAGCTTATGAATTTTTAAAAATAATCACTCGCGTTGCGTAAAATTCCGTAAGGCGCCAGTTAAATAGAATCAACGTTATTATAATGTTTATTATTTATTCCGTCGTAGCGAGATTTATTGTTCCTCGTCGGAGGCCTTAGAGAATCTAAATTTACACAAAATGAAAATCTTAATGTTAAGTCCCCGGCCGCCGGCTGCTGGTCGCCGGTGCATCAATCTGCTAAAATGGCACACGCACAGGTGTTATGTTGAGCAGCGGGAGTTTCCCACGTTCCACGGCCCCATAGTTGTTGTTGGGCTGTCTGGGCAAGTGTGTCTGTCAACGCTACAACTCTCGTGTTCTGTTACGCGACGAGGCATGTGCTGCATTTGGTTCACATGAAAATGTTTATGCTCGTAGACCAACTGTCGGGTTGAGAACCAAATGCAGAGGGAGGGGTATTCGGCTGGATCGGATAACTTGTATGTAGATTGGTCGCCAAGCTGACCAATAATGTAGGATTCGCCAAAAGAATCCAAGTTCAGAATCCGGAGCAACCAAATTAATGATCGACCGATTAAGTCCAAGAAGTCGGGGGTCACCAAATGAATAAATCAAATGAATTTGTTTATGTAAATTCACATGATATTTTTGATCGTCAGTATAACAATCGTATGCTGAAATATAAATGGGTATGCCACCGTTTCATGTAACAGTAACAAAATGTTACAAACAAATTGAGCTGCGGAGAAGTGAATACGGCAGAGTTTTCTTTCATACTGATTTATTTAGAAATTATGTGAATTTTATATACAGTTTCTATGGGTTAAAATTGCTTACTTAGTATCTTAAGGTGTTAATTTGTTTCTAGGTATAATATTGATACGTATATTTATTTACAACTAAACAATTAAATAAATCTAACAGTAGAGTATTTCAATGATCAGGTCAAAGATATTTTATGACGGTCGCCTGGCTTATCATGCAAATGGTGTAAAATTTGACCAACTGCAGGTCACCCAAGCATGGGTTTTATGATAGTGGCATAACTATCTCAAACGTGTATTTTTAAATGCATCAAGCTGTCAATGCATATTTATTTAGGTCAGTGGTGCAGATTACATATGAATTTATTTAGGTCATTTGAGTCATTATTATCATATATTTATTTAGGTAGCTAGGAAATCTTAACCGTTGGCTAGCAATTTCTCTAGGTCTACTCATACGATTTTGTACTTTAATAAAAATCGTACATTCTCCCGGCCGTTGAATATAGTATGTTCAACCATCATCAATATTGATCGTGAAGGGATGCCGCCTTTGAGTATTGTCGTCATTTTTCCGGTGTGCTGGGTGTATCCCTCGGCTGAGATGTGGTTTTGTGCCACCTTTTTACTATATGTATTATTACAATGATCATGATAAAGATCAGTGCAAAGATCAGTTTGTAACCTTTGGAACTGGCAGAATATGACGTTTGGACAGAGCAATATCTTCTTCAGTCCAAGATCGTCTTCTACCACCATCTTGGAGTTTTAAAATTTTTCTATCCATACAAATGGGTTTCAGATGATTTACAAAATTAATAGACCGATTTTCCGACTTTAACAACTCGTTTTTTATTTTTCATTTCATATTCTTTTTTTTTCACAAATGGCGGAGATTGTCATGTTATAGTAATTTCCTTATAATTTAAATGCAAAATGTAAAACTAGATACTAGTTTAACATATTTTTATTGAACCTACTTTTCTTCTGTTACGATCTTCGTTCGTTCTCTTTGTAGTGACCAGACGTGTTTTTGTTTTGCGCTCCGCTTCTTTTCCTTTTATTTTGCAAATACAGCCGGTGTTTTTTCAAAATAACCCTCGATTAAAATCCTCATTTAACCTACAGTAGAAAATCTGTCCTATAACGCGAGTGCATGCCTATTGTTATTATTAAAAATTTGATCTTGAAATTAATTCTGTGCGTTGGTTAATCGTGTGTTTGTGTGTTGCTTTCTGTAAGTACGCTCACGCTGAGTTTAGCCCGCTCTTTATCTCGTAGCCTTTGCTTTAGCTATCACTCTCTCCTATTATCCAAATAACTGTTCTTTCTCTCTCGCTCTTTTAACTTTCTGAGCTCTCTGTTTAGTAGCTTTCGATATAACCGATCTCCTCCCCGCTCTCTTTTTACTAATTCCGCTTTGAGCGTTTGTCTGGCACATTGGTCTGATACCAATTTGTTTTGGAATTTTAAATAGTTGATTTTTTTTGTTTAATAATTAAAATGGAATTCGCTCTGGTCTGCGCCAAAAAATCATGCAATAAGCAGATCACCCACGATCAGCCGATTATCCCCTGCTGGCTCTGCGACAGCGTAGTGCACGCAAAATGCGCTGGATTTTCTGGCCTTGTGGGTGATGCCATTTCAAAGCGTAATGGTTTTGCACTACAGTTGCGAGGCATGCCGTGCGGTGGAGAAAGACATGGTAGCATTTATGAGGCAGACGCGGAGTGGTTTTAAGGAGCTGACCGTTGGTTTTAAAAACCAATACGATCGGCTCCTAGCCATGGAGGCTCAGTTTAGCGGTTTAAAACTGCTGAATGAGTCTCCGAGGCGCAAAAAGGGTCACTCCGCGGGATCTGCAAAGTGCCAATAGTCGCTCAGCCGCTCGTTGCCGAAAATCGGACTCCGACCACTCAAAGTGTGCAGCAGCTGATTTCGTTTGCCACCCCAAGGGCAACGACAGCTGCTGGCGATGCAGATTCGGTTGCCGAATTCATCGCTTCGGAGAATGTGCAGCCAAGTACGTCTGCAGCGTCCGTGTCCGTAGTGTCCGCAAGCTCACTAGTTGTCCCGTCCATCCCGATCCCACCAGTAAATAGACGTTCCGGACCTCGGATATTGCCACCACAGGTACTAGGCCTGTGGTGCCCAAACCACTGGTGGGAGTCCACCAAAACGACAAGTTTTTGTCTCACGGCTGGCCCCTGATCTCACATCGAATGATGTAACTGCTTTTATTCAAAGCAGAATAAAAGCCGTGGGTTTAAAGGTGGAGAAGTTCAACTTTTCTTATGCCAGGGAGATAGCCTCTTTTAAGATAAGCGTCTCCCCAACTCAGTTTGACACCATTTGCTCTGCCAAATTTTGGCCGGAGCATTTGGTGGTGAAGGAGTTTAAGGCAAAGAAGAAGAATAATAACCCCAATAACTCTCACAAATCATCCCAGTGTGCCATCCTCCTCCTCAACGTCAACCTCAACTTCCTCAACCCTTCTAAAAAACTAACTTCTCTCTTAGTAACTTATCAGAATGTTAGAGGCTTGCGTAGTAAACTCAGCATTCTTTTCCGGGATAGTGTTGCATTTGCTTCCCACGTTATTGTGCTTACCGAAACCTGGTTAAAGCCGGACATTCTTAGTTCCGAGGTTTTGACAGGCTGGTACACAACTTTTAGGAAAGATCGTTCGTCTCGACGTGCAGGAGGGGTTCTGATTGCAGTGAACTCTAACTTCGCGTCGGAACACTTCACAGTCAAGTCCAACAGGAACTGGAATTCCTGTGTGTAAAACTGATTCTTCCCGCTTTCGCTATATTCATTACTTGCTCGTATATCCCACCTTCTTCGGATATTTCAATTTATGAGCAGCACTTGTCCGCTTTAACCGCTGTTTCTTCCTCGCTATCTGATAAAGATCGTATGATAGTTCTTGGTGACTTCAACTTGCCAGGAACTGTTTGGTCTTCGGTAAACGAGTCTAGTATCCTAGTGCCCATGTCACGACATGACTTTGTTGACGGCTTGCTTGACCTGTCCCTGTCTCAAGTCAATCATGTGAAAAATTCCTTGGGACGATTGCTTGATCTGTGCTTTGTATCGGATCCGACCATAGTGTTGTTAACCCGAGCCCTTCCGCTCACTATACCTGAAGACGCCTACCATCCTACTTTCGAGGTGTCGCTAGATATAGGACCAACTGTATTGGATCGGTCGAGTAGACTACCTGAACGTGTCCGCTGCTTTCGTAAAGCCGAGTTTGCGAAGCTTAATGACCTCATTAGGGATTTTGATTGGTCCGCTTTGTACTTGTGCACTGATGTCATAAAGGCGCAAACATCTTTTACAATGCTCTTGGCACATTTTTTTGATTCTTGTGTCCCGCTTTCTTGTCCGATTAGATCTTGAAAACCCCTTGGTTTACCAAAGAGTTATCCAGTCTAAAAACTTAAAATCAAGACTTTATAAAAATTTCAAGAAGTGGGTTCTCCTACTTCTCACTCTCGCTATGTAATAGCTCGGTCAAACTTTTCAGTTCTTAATGCTCAATGCTATAAGAACTACCTATCTCGATGCAGGATACGTTTTTCTCAGGACCCTAAACAGTTTTACTGCTTCGTAAACAGTAAGCGTAGAACGTCCGCACACCCATCCTCGCTATCATTTTGTAATACGTCGGCAAATAATGATCAGGCAATTGCCGATCTTTTTGCCCAATTTTCCAAACCACCTATTCTGAGGAAAGCTACTCTGGTCATCCGTACCCATACGGTTTACCGAGGTCGAACGGCATTTTCAGTCCCTTGTTAAATGAATGTTCTCTACTTCATGATCTTCGACTAGTTAAGCCGGTGTTTTCACCGGGTCCAGACGGGGTTCCAGGTTGTGTACTCAGGTACTGCGCCGAGGCTCTGTGTGGACCTTTGCTTAAACTATTCACCCTGTCCATTGATTCTTCTTGCTTCCCCGATCTGGAAGGAATCGTTTATAATTCCTCTCCATAAAAAGGTAGCAAGTCTGATGCAAAAATTATAGAGGTATAGCAAAGTTATCCGCTATTCCTAAAATGTTTGAGAAGGTTTTAACTCCGCACTTGCAACATCTCTGCAAGTCACTTATATCTCCAACTCAGCATGGATTTATAAGGCGGCGATCAACCACCACGAACTTGTTAGAGTTTACCTCTTTCATTATTAAAGGCTTTCAAGGTAACTTACCATCGGATGTTATTTACACCGACTTCAGTAAAGCATTCGACTCTGTAAACCATTCCCTTCTAGCACATAAACTTGACCTTTTAGGGTTTCCGCCCAACCTCCTGAGATGGATTTCTAGCTATCTTTGTTCCAGGTCTCAAAGAGTCCTCTTCAAAAACTCCTCTCTTCACCAGTAAAGGTTTCTTCGGGATTACCACAGGGCAGCCATCTAGGCCCCTTACTCTTTACACTCTTTATTAATGACTTGCCTTCGGTATTAACATATTCTCGAGTACTTATGTATGCGGATGATGTTAAACTCTGTGTCCAGTATAAGGACATTTCATTTTATTCTCGCTTGCAATCCGATCTCAATAACTTTCAGTCATGGTGTTGTGCAAACTTGTTACAACTTAATGCCGCGAAATGCAAAGTAATGACATATCATCGTTCTAGCCCCTTGTTGGCTCCCTATACTCTATGTGGCGGTTCTCTTGAGAGAATTACCCTGGTGAATGATCTTGGTGTCTTATTAGACGCAAAGTTAAAGTTTTCGAACACATTTCTACCATGGTAAATAAGGCCATGGGCGTGCTTGGGTTTATAAAGAGGTGGTCAAAAGAATTTGACGACCCTATATAACAAAGACTCTCTATACTTCGCTAGTTCGTCCGATTTTAGAATACGGCTCCTGTGTATGGTGCCCTCAGTACAAAAGTACACCAGGACCGTATAGAATCAGTACAGAAAAACTTTTTACTCTTTGCTCTGCGGGGCCTTAACTGGGATCTTACTCTAGTAGACTTCTATTAGTAAACCTCCCATCCTTAGTTAACCGTAGAAAAATGCTTGGTGTGATATTTGTGCACAACTTGATCAGGGGTGACATAGACAGCCCTGATCTGTTGAACCACATTAACTTCACGATTCCTATTAGACTGACTAGAAGTTTTATACCGTTGTTCCTTCCACTTTGTAGATCGAATTATTCCTTGCATGAACCGTTTAGGGTCTTATGCTCGGATTATAATTCCCTCTACCATATTATATCTACCACTAATTCTCTTCCTCTTATTAAATTACTAATCCTTACACACCTTTCTAGTAATTAGTAATTGTAGAGGTATTTGTATTTTTGATTGCATGCTTAGTTTCTTAGTAAGTTTAGTGCTAATTTTCCTCGAATGTTAGTCTAACAGCTATCTTTCCTGCATGCTCGCGTTCGGCTCGGCTACGCGCCGCGCGTTATGCGGCAGCGCCCCTCGGTCGGTTGGGCGGGAGGGGCTGCGTTTTGCCTGGGATCGCGCGTAACAGAATTCTGCTGGTTTTCACACGGGCCCACTTGACGGTGCAGTAACTGCATCGCCACTTGAAAGATGCAGTCATTGCATGTCAACGTCCAATATATAAAGTCCGAATGAGCTGCTGCATCATCTCAAACGATTTTAAAAATGTCATTGGACTGAGTAAAAATGTTCCTCGTGTTCCACATTATACTCAGTTTCCAATTCCATAATTTAAAGTCAATATTATCGTTGGAATCAGTGTTAGCCATAATACTTTTTCTTTTGTCTGCTTGCTTTAGAATCGAGGCAACAATTTTATCATGACGATAATGACGGTTGTGTGTTTCTTATTTCTTCTCTTTTCATGCAAGGTAACGCAAGCTAACGCACAGACTACATGTGTGTTCAATAAGTTTGGCGGTTCGATAAGAGAGGGCGTTACGACTAGCCTAATTATACCCGATACTCAAAATGAGTATTGGGGTGTATTAAATTTGTGGTAAAAGTGGATGTGTGTAACGTCAGAAGGAAGCGTTTCCGACACCATAAAGTATATGTTCAAACATGAACATATTATCATCAATACCATGCCACTTTCGGCCCCTTGCAGAATGTTTAAACATAAATACATATATTATTGTACACATT
Organism: Drosophila lowei; assembly: GCA_008121275.1. Classification (NCBI taxonomy): domain Eukaryota; kingdom Metazoa; phylum Arthropoda; class Insecta; order Diptera; family Drosophilidae; genus Drosophila; species Drosophila lowei. Next base: position 35,530,575 of record CM017781.1, on the reverse strand, counting down.
CACTCATGTAACAAAACCGATCTCTAAAGAAATCACATAAAGTAGACAAGTTATGACTGCACGGGTGTAAACAGAGATCTGTAACCCATTAATACGACAACAAAACACAAGTGGAGAGAACACTTGACAAATGCGGTCCTAAAATAAAACTAATGTAAGCATGTACTCAAATAGACACCCTCAGTAAAGTGTATCCTCTGCGTAGGTCTAACGGTAATTATAGACCACCAAATTGTACCTCCTACCTCATTGTCAAATCACATAAAAGGCTCTGATTTTAAGAATAAAATTTAGTTTGAATTTACAACTCAACTTGCAAATGTCTAGACTTTTCTTTTAAGGTCTTAACATTTTGGTCCTTCGAGCCGGATCATTTTGGTCCTTCGAGACTCTCCGTTGTTTCCCCCCTGTGGTAAGAGCACGGAGTTAAACCAGCTCCTTTGAGACTGAACAAGTGTCTAGTTCACTGACAGCTAAAGGTAGCAAAATAAAAAATTCTGATTTCCCTCCTATAGGAAGGAACAGAGTATAAAATAAATTAATGAAACGAAAGTTTCAATTAATAATTTGGAAAAATACGAGCTAAACAGGCTGTATTTTTAATAGATAACTGGGGAGAATAATTTGGAAAATAAAAAATAAAAATTTTGAAAAAATATAATTTTGAAAATACAGGCTGGACAGGCTGTATTTTTAATAAATAACGAAATATGTATATCTATTGTAATTGAAAAAAATTTTTTCGCGACGGTGGCGTTTTCGAGGCCGGAACATCGAAAGAAAAAAATAATAATCCGAAACATCGAAAGTGCTTAATGGCTAGCAATTGAAAAAAAAGTGGCAAATAACTGTGACTGTGGAAAAATAAATAAATATATTGGTTTGTGTGTGCCCACTGTGCCAGCAACAATAACTGCAGCGACCCTAGCAGCAGCGACAATAGCTGCAGCGACAGAAAGATCAGCGACAGCGACATCAGCGACAGCGACTTCAGCAGCATCGACATCAGCAGCAGTAACAATAGCTGCAGCGACTTAAGCAGAGGCAACACCAGCAGCAGCGACATAAGCAGAGGCAACACCAGCAGCAGCAACAGCGGTATCAGCAGCAGCGACTTCAGCGGCAGCAGTAACAACAACAGCAGAAGCAGAATTCATCAGCTAAGTCACATATCTCAAATTGTTCTTAAGCCTAATTAAGTAAAAAAAAAAAAAATTTAAACTAAGATGTTGTCGGAACAAATAATTAAGCTATTAGAGGCTCAACCTGCGATAGCAAGGGAGATTAAAAAGATAGAAGCTGGTCATTTGACCAGCGTTGTAATCCAAAGGTTAGGAGACCTTAAAAACAAAGTTACAGGCAATAATTCTGCACTGTTAGCATATGGAGTAGTCGATCATGACTACTATAAGAGACAGCAGTACGAAAAAATGATTAAAAATATAGAGGACATTAGAGTGTCCCTTATTTTTCGAAAGTAAAATTTGAACACGCATACCCTCTATTTTTTTTACTTTTGTATCCAAATAACTAAAAAAATTTATTTTGGCTTTTTTAAATAACATTAAACCGTGCCGAATCGTGTTAGAAGTTGTGATTTTAACCGCGCATATATTTTACATTTAGGTTTCTGGCAACCTGTTTGTTACTCGCGCCAAATTTAATTTGTATTCCTTTCTTGACTAAATATAATATATAAAACATATATATACATTTAAAAGTATATGTTTTAAATATATATTACACACATGTATAACAAAAAGGTTAAATTTAAATCACAACGAATACTTGGGTTTTTATAAAGTGATGTGGCATCTCTGTTCACTGTTCATTGAACATATGGCAGACCCCGTTACTTTTGAGTTTTTGGCGGCAAAGCGTTTACCAAGTAATAAAACACAATATAATATTTTTAACAATGGCTCAAGTGTTACGCAGCTCCAAACAGCAAATTTTTTTTCTGCCCATATTGCCCATTCCATAGCAATGGAAATAATCAAAATTGAAGAGGATAAAAAGTTTCTGCTTTGCCAAAGTAAAAAGCAGGGAGACCCGGCTGCTTGGGTGGAGTGGATAAAGAATTGGCCAATAAGGAAGAACGCTTTCAAACAAGGCGTTTGAAAGAAGAAACCCGGCAAAGAAAGCATGATTCTTCATTGGGTGCGCCTTCTTCGAATTTTGATCTTCACACACAGGTAATTTATATGAAATTATTCTTTATGATTTTTAGAACTTTACTATTTAACTTTGTAGGATGATTCACTGTCAAGCTTGGAAGATAGAGCTGAAAGCTCTCATAACTCCATGATAGCCGAAAGTGGTCAGCCTCAAAACATAAAAAGACGTGGTAGCAAAACTTCATCCTCCGAAGCTCGTGGCTGCCTTAGATAGGTGCCAGCTTAGTGTAAGGGACTCTGTTTACGTTCTTCAAGCTACTGTAGAGGCACTTGGTTACAATTTTGATGAGCTTAGTATTAACAAGTCTACCATTCAACGAATTCGTACAGAAAGTCGGAAGAAACGCGCTATAGCGATAAAAGAGGATTTCAACAATAATATCCCAGAAGTTGTCAGTCTGCACTGGGATGGAAAGCTTTTACCAGCTCTAGATGGTCGAAGCTGTAAGGAGGAACGTCTTCCAATTGTAATCGCATTTGACAATACAGAACAACTCATTGCAGTGCCACATCTGCAAAATTCGACAGGTAAAGAGCAAGCACAAGCTGTTTGGAATGCGGTTCTCAAATGGAATCTTGAAGATTGCGTACAAATTCTTTGTTTTGATACAACAGCTTCAAATACAGGTCGGTTTAACGGCACGTGCTTATTGTTAGAGCAAAAATTTGATAGAGATTTGCTATATTTTGCCTGTCGCCATCATATCTACGAGCTTGTGCTGAAAAGTGTTTTAAAGTAAAAGTTGCAGAAATAGCAAAGAAGTCCAGATATTCCCCTTTTAAAAAAAGCTTAAGGATACTTGGAAAAATCTGGACCTTTCAAAATACAATCTGGTCTACAAACTGTGGAAGCGCACTTTAGCCGTTCTAAATATAATGAGTGGTTGGAATTTTTTCAAGCGAAACTGAAAGAAAATTTTGTTAGAGGAGACTTTCGGGAGTTAATTGAACTCTCCATAATATTCCTAGGTGGCGATATTGGACGGGAACAGAAAATAAGACCTCCTGGCGCGATGCATCAAGCTCGATGGATGGCACGAGCAATTTACACCTTAAAAATGGCAATTTTAAGCTCTCAGCTCAAGCTCAGTAAAAAAGAAATCGCAGCTATATACGACCTGTCATTGTTTATAGTATCTACCTATGTGAAACCATGGCTTGAAAGTTCCTCGGCTGTGAAAGCACCGTATCAGGACTTATGCTTTTTAAAATCATTGAAAGAATATGAAAGTGTTAATGAAGCTATATCAAAAGCAGCTTTGAAGAAATTTTGTCACCATTTATGGTATCTACATGATGAAATATCAATTCTCGCACTTTTGATGACGACGTTACTTTTTTGATGTAAAGGAAAGAATGGTCACGAATTTGACTAAAAAAAAAAATAGATCCAGTTTAGAAAAACGATATTTACCATCGATGGAAGATCTTAACGGTGCACTTTTTGGTAATTAATATTAAAACCTTTTAGTATTAACTCAAATATGCAATTTTTTGTTTTCTTTCCATTTTAGACAAACACATGGACGATTTTATATCTATAAAAAGCAGGACATCATTTGATCGCCTTAAAATTGATGACAGTTTTTGAGTCTGTGCCCTTCATCATGGAACAGTAACCCATCTTACTTAAAAGCAAGAAGAGTCTTTCATTACTTAAGGCAGTAAATGATACAGCAGAAAGAGCTGTAAAATTGATGCAAGACTTTCACGGCCGTCTAACAGTGGATGAGGAACAAAAAGAGTTTTTGTTACGTTGCGTTCAGGAGCATAGAAAAATGTACCCGGATGGTAAAAAGGAGACTTTAAAAAGAAAATATTCCCAATAAAATGTTAGAATTGCGTACATTGATTAAAATTTTACCTATAATTTATTTTATATGTAAAATCGGTGACAAAGTAAAATATCTCAAAAAGCCTTTCACATATGTAAAACTTTGAGTGGGATTCGGCATGGGTTAATGACAAAATTTTCAAATAATATTTAAAACACATATACTTTAAGGCAAAAGGAAAAAAATAAGAGGGTATGCGTGATTGAATTCGGAAAAAAAAAATTTTCTCCCATATAAGGGACACTCTAGAGGACATACATAAAAAGTATGTAGAGTCAAAAAACAATGAAACCCTAACGAAAGGGAAGGTAGAAAAAACAAAGTTACAACCAGTGGAGACTGGAACTTTGAAGAAAAATGTTGAGTCCAAAATTCACAATAGCATAGAAAAATATCTGAGGAAATCGACAGAATAGTGGAAAACCTGAAGTCGTATTTAGAGCAAACCATGCAGAGGTTTGATCAGGCTAAACTGGGAGAGTGTAGAATGAGAAAAGGAAAAATTGAGTTCCTCAGTAAAAGGCTGAGCTCAAAAATTGAGGAGTTTTGTCTTAGCAACGAAACAAAGCACAGCTTCGACGACCAGATCGACGAGTTGGAATTTGATATTCAAAGCATGTTGAGCAATTTGGAAATAAGGATGCAAACTATAGCTAAAGAAAACAGTAAGAATGACGTAAAAGAAAATGTTTGCGAGAAAAATTTCTTGGAAACAACAAGAAGAGAAGAGAATGGCAGGTATTTGGTTAAAATACCATTTAAAAAAGAAAGGGATCTAGGAGATTCAAAACCGCAAGCTATGGCGCGATTTTACAGTTTAAAAAGAAATTTCAGCAATAGTAAAAAATTAAAAGAAAATGACATAAGGTGTATGCATGAATACAAAAACTTAGGACATATGGTAGAGTCTAAAGAAGATGGGAAATATTATTTGCCCCATCAAGGAGTCATAAGAGATTCCAGTCTAACGACAAAGATGAAGGTGGGTTTTGATGCGTCAGCAAAAACCACAAACAATAAAAATTTAAATGATATCATGTGGGTTGGACCAAGAGTCCAAAATGATATCTTCGATATTATGGTGAAAGGGCGTAAAATGTCATTTGTAATATCTGCGGACATAGAAAAAATGTACCGGCAAATTAATATACACGAAGAGTACCAAAAAAAGAGCCCTTAAGGACAACATAAAAGTAGTTCCAATATTAGAAAGAGAACAGAACGAGTGGCATTTAATTTCCCCGGCAGGACCTCACTTCGGAGGTATTTTGGAAGCTGGGGTAAAATCGGTGAAATATAACTTGAAAAGGGTAATTGGGGACGATAGAGTCAGAGTAGCAAACATAAAACATCAAGACGGGTTGATAAAACGACCTATAACTAAAATCTGTCCATTAGCTAGAATTGAATCAGAAGAGCAAGACTCCGAAATTACTTTAAAAGAGACCAGAAGTACTCGTAGTAGACCTCAAATATCCAAGCGAAGACTAATGGCAACACTGTTACTGCTTGTGTTAGGTGGCCAAGTAACAAATGCAAAATTGCTGTCAGAGGGACTAGAAAAGTGGTCAATCGATAAAATGAACAGTTACACTTCGATATATTTAGACCCGATGGGCGACCCATATTTTCAAAAGATAAAAAAGGGAAAAGATATTGTTTGGGATAATGGACGCCGAAGATAGGGAAACGTTGGAATTTCATTCAAATTGCGTTTAAAGAAAGTTAGCAGAGACAAGGTCATTTTCGGTCGAATTAGAAAGGCAGGGTAGTTGGCTCTTCAAAGTTCCAGTAAACACTAATGCTAGAATTCAATGTAGTAACTCAAATCAAGAACTAATTGATCTTCCACAACAAGGAATTTTAACAATAATACATGGTTGTACTGTGCGAACCGATGACAAAATACTAGTACCTCATCACAGCATTCAAACAGAAAGCTACGAGCCAATTTCATCCTTTTATATAAGTAATATAAGTAAAATACCAAAAATTGTTTGGAATCCATTAACAGTACCATTAATTAACCATACAGAAGAAATGGATAAGTTAAGAAACGAAATAAAATTGTTAAAAGAAGGTCATCATGACTTAAAAGGACTTAAGTTCCATCATGTATCTGGACATGCGGCCTTTATTATCGGAATCATAATAATAATAATATTAATAATCTATGCCATAAGAAGAATTAAAGTAGCACGAAGACTGCAAACGATAGCACTTCCCTACCCACTGTAATTGACTGTAAATGATTATCTGTACTTGTAATTATAGCTATAAAGAAAATGTACACAAAAGGCTCACAAGAATCAAAATACAAAACAATGCCACTTTCGGCCCTTTGCAGAATGTTCAAACATGAACATATTATCATCAATACCATGCCACTTTCGGCCCCTTGCAGAATGTTTAAACATAAATACATATATTATTGTACACCGTCACTCATGTAACAAAACCGATCTCTAAAGAAATCACATAAAGTAGACAAGTTATGACTGCACGGGTGTAAACAGAGATCTGTAACCCATTAATACGACAACAAAACACAAGTGGAGAGAACACTTGACAAATGCGGTCCTAAAATAAAACTAATGTAAGCATGTACTCAAATAGACACCTTCAGTAAAGTGTATCCTCTGCGTAGGTCTAACGATAATTATAGACCTCCAAATTGTACCTCCTACCTCATTGTCAAATCACATATAAGGCTCTGATTTTAAGAATAAAATTTAGTTTGAATTTACAACTCAACTCGCAAATGTCTAGACTTTTCTTTTTAAGGTCTTAACAGTATATATATTCTTGATCAGCATCAATAGCCGAGTCGATTGAGCCATGTCTGTCTGTCCGTCTGTCCGTCCGTCCGTCTGTCTGTCCCTATCAGCGCCTAGTGCTCAAAGTCTATAAGAGCTAGAGCAACGACATTTTGTATCCAGACTTCTGTGATATGTCACTGTTACAATTGTATTTCAAAACTTCGCCCCCCCACTTCCACCCCCCCCAAAAACGAAAATCTGTGGCATCCACAATTTTAAGGATACAAGAAAACCTAAAACGCAGAATCGTAAAGAATAACCATATCTTCTAGACTGCTGAATCTGATTTGGATCGTATCATTATTACAGCCAGAATGAAGAAAACAATTTCATTTTTTCTCGCCCTGTCTCTTTCTAACACACACGTATCATAGCCGGCTTTGCTCAGCGCAAAACATTAGCGCCTAGATCTCAGAGACTATAAGAGCTAGAGCAACCAAATTTGGTATCCACACTCCTGGAATATCGGACCTTGACGAGTTTGTTTCAAAATTTCGCCCCACCTCCTTCCGCCCCCGCAAAGGACGAAAATCTGGAGCATCCACAGATCTCAGAGACTATTAGACCTGACTGTAGAGCTCTCACTGTTACAAAACTATTTGTAATTTTTCACTGCAGAAATCACTGTTGAGAGCTCACTGCTACAAGTGTGTTTCAAAATTTCACCCCACCCCCTTCCGCAACCATAAACAACGAAAATCTGTGGCAACCACAATTTTGAAGATAGGAGAAAATTAAGATCGCACAATCATAGAGAATGGCCATATCTACCAGATTGCCGAATCTTGCCGAATCCGAATCAGATCGGACTATTATTATAGCCAAAAGTAACAAATAGATTTGCAGTGGTTACGCAGCGCCCGTCGACACGTTCTGACTGATTTTCTGTCTCTCTCGCACGCACTCTTTGTCGTTTAATGTAGCCATACTGACTATGTATTGGGTATAAATGTAGAGTTGCGGTCGCAGCAGCAACTCACAACGTTCCCCCTCGTTTTTGTTTTGTTATGTTGGTACATCCTTCAAATAAACGTATGTGAAGCTTTATTTCAATCTGTCAATTCATCCTTTTTATACCCGATACTCAAAAAGAGTATAGGGGTATATTAGATTTGTGGTGAAAGTGGATGTGTGTAACGTCCAGAAGGAATAGTTTCCGACCCCATTAAGTATATATATTCTTTATCAGCATAAATAGCCGAGTCGATTGGGCCATGTCTGTCTGTCCGTCCGTCAGTCTGTCCGTCCGTCCGTCTGTCCGTCCCTACGAGCGTCTAGTGCTCAGAGACTATAAGAGCTAGAGCAACGACATTTTGTATCCAGATGTATCACTGTTACAAGTGTATTTCGCAACTACACCTCGCCCCCTTCCACACCCACAAAGGACGAAAATCTGTGGCAGCCACAATTTTAGGGATACGAGAAATCCAAAACGCAGAATCGTAGAGAATGACTATATCTTCTTGACTGCATTTTGAGTATCGGGTATAAAAAATCAAGTATCGTAAGGTTTAAAAGCAAACGAAATTTATGAACGAATATTAAAAGTGTATAAGGAATTTTCGCCTTCAATTAATTTAATTCAACTCAAGGATGTCCAACATCAGCAACAACATCAGAATTTATAGAAAATATATAGGATATCGTATTGGAAAATCGTCGAGTGACTGAAAGAGATTTAGTAGAAGCCTTAGGCATCTCATTGGGCAGTGTAAGAAATATTTTGACTGAAGTATTGGTTTTTAGAAAGCTGTGTAAAAATGGGTGCCGCATTCGCTAAAAATTAAAAAAAAACCCACTTTCTCAGCAACATTTAGAGCGTTTTCGAAAGGATAAAGTGGATTTTGTGCGTCGATTCATCACTATGAATAAGACTTCGGTCTATCACCATGATCCTGAATCAAAACAAGAGGCTAAAGAGTTGTGTGAACCTGGCTCTTCCGCTCCCAAACGAGTTAGTGTCCAGAAATTGGCCAAGAAGGTGTAAGCATCAGTGTTTTAGGATGCGAAACGAATTTTGTTTGTGGATTACTTGCAAACTGGTAAAACAATAAATTCCGAATATGACTGTACCCTTTCGGACCAGCTGAAGGGACAAATTTGTGAGAAAAGACCCGGTTTACAAAAGAAATTATACGAGGGGGAACGTTGTGAGTTGCTGCTGCGACCGCAACTCTACATTTATACCCAATACATAGTCAGTATGGCTACATTAAACGACAAAGAGTGCGTGCGAGAGAGACAGAAAATCAGTCAGAACGTGTCGACGGGCGCTGCGTAACCACTGCAAATCTATTTGTTACTTTTGGCTATAATAATAGTCCGATCTGATTCGGATTCGGCAAGATTCGGCAATCTGGTAGATATGGCCATTCTCTATGATTGTGCGTTTTTAATTTTCTCCTATTTTCAAAATTGAGGCTGCCACAGATTTTCGTTGTTTATGGCTGCGGAAGGGGGTGGGCCTAAATTTTGAAACACACTTGTAGCAGTGAGCTCTCTACAGTGAGCAAAATGAAATATACTTGTAACAGTGAGTTCTGCAGTGAAAAACTACAAATAGTTTTGTAGCAGTGAGAGCTCTACAGTCAGGTCTAATAGTCTCAGAGATCTGTGGATGCTCCAGATTTTCGTCCCTTTCGGGGGCGGAAGGGGGTGGGGCGAAGTTTTTAAATAAACTTGTGCAGGTTCGATATCATAGGAATGTGGATAAAAAATTTGGTTGCTCTAGCTCTTATAGTCTCTGAGATCTAGGCGCTAATGTTTTGCGCTAAGCAAAGCCGGCTATGATACGTGTGTGTTAGAAAGAGACAGGGCGAGAAAAAATGAAATTGTTTTCTTCATTCTGGCTAAATTAATGATACGATCCAATTCAGATTCAGCAGTCTAGAAGAAATGGTCATTTTTCTACGATTCTGCGTTTTGGTTTCTCGTATCTTTAAAATTGTGGATTCCACAGATTTTCGTCCTTTTTGGGGGTAGAAGTAGGCGGGGCGAAGTTTTGAAATACAATTGTAACAGTGACATATCACAGAAGTCTAAATACAAAACGTCGTTGCTCTAGCTCTTATAGTCTTTGAGCACTAGGCGCTGATAGGGACGGACAGACGGACGGACGGACAGACAGACATGGCTCAATCGACTCGGCTATTGATGCTGATAAAGGGCATAGCGTCATATCTCCGACGACATATCTCCGCCCAGTACATTTTGCCGGCTGAATTATGTCGCTTTTTTTCTGGAGGACTTATGTCGTTTGAAAGCGTCATATCTCCGCTCGGAGATATGACGTTTTGAAACGACATATCTCCGCCGTGTTACAAACGACATATCTCCGCGCGGAGATATGACGTTTTGAAACGACATATGTATGTATCTCCGCCGTGTCACAAACGACATATCTCCGCGCGGAGCTATGACGCTTAGAAGCGACATATCTCCGCGCAGCGATTTTGAGCAAATTATGCCGATACACCATCAAAAAATACAAAAAAACAGAAAAAAGAAAACAAAAGGAACAAATAAATTTGCAGTGGCTACGCAGCGTCCGACGACATGTTCTGACTGATTTTCTGTCCCTCTCGCACATACTCTTTATCTTCTGCTGGTTACTTAACTGTAAATGCACCGTAAAAAACATTGTCTTAATTGAGCAAATATACATACATAGCCACTGCATAATTTATGAATAGCGTTTTTATTAGGAAGTTAATTTCATTAAACAAAAATTGTTAAAGAATGCCGTGCTGTATTTAATGTAATATAAACGTATTATTTAATATGTAAATATGTAGATAATTTATTGTTATTAAACATGTGTATAGAATAGAATGTTAAAGATTATTTTTTCGGTGCAATAGGCTAAGCGTGCGAGGCGCGCGCCAAAAAATATTCCGCATTATTCTGCTGCATTCATTCCGATTCGGTTGCTCAGAGTAAGAACATGGACTACGAAAATATTAAATTTGAATTCAGAGAAGTAGCCGAGCGGGCTGCTCGTTACTGTTGTTTTCATTATGCGAGCAACAAATTTATGTAAAAAACGAGGGGGAACGTTGTGAGTTGCTGCTGCGACCGCAACTCTACATTTATACCCGATACATAGTCAGTATGGCTACATTAAACGAAAAATAGTGCGTGCGAGAGAGACAGAAAATCAGCCAGAACGTGTCGACGGGCGCTGCGTAGCCACTGCAAATTGATTTGTTACTTTTGGCTATAACAATAATCCGATCTTACTCGGATTCGGCAAGGTTCGGCAATCTGGTAGATATGGCCATTCTCTATAACTGTGCGTTTTTAATTTTCTCCTATCTTCAAAATTGTGGTTGCCACAGATTTTCGTTGTTTATGGCTGCGGAAGGGGGTGGGGCGAAGTTTTGTAGCAGTGAGCTATCAACAGTGAGTTCTGCAGTGAAAAATTACAAATAGTTTTGTAGCAGTGAGAGCTCGACAGTCAGGTCTAATAGTCTCTGAGATCTGTGGATGCCACAGATTTTCGCACTTTGCGGGGGCGGAAGGGGGTGGGGCGAAATTTTGAAACAAACTCGTCAAGGTCCGATATTATAGGAATCTGGATAAAAAATTTGGTTGCTCTAGCTCTTATAGTCTCTGAGATCTAGGCGCTAATGTTTTGCGCTATGCAAAGCCGGCTATGATACGTGTGTGTTAGAGAGAGACAGGGCGAGAAAAAATGAAATTGTTTTCTTCATTCTGGCTGTAATAATGATACGATCTGATTCAGATTCTGCAGTCTAGAAGATAAATTCATTCTCTACGATTCTGCGTTTTTGGTTTTCTTGTATCTTTAAAATTGTGGATGCCACAGATTTTCGTCGTTTGTGGGTGCGGAAGTGGGCGGGGCGATGTTTTGAAATATACTTGTAACAGTGACATATCACAGAAGGCTGGATACAAAATGTCGTTGCTCTAGCTCTTAGTCTTTGAGCACTATGCGCTAATAGGGACGGACAGACGGACAGACGGACGGACGGACAGACGGACAGACAGACAGGGCTCAATCGACTCGGCTATTGATGCTGATCAAGAATATATATACTTTATGGGGTCGGAAACGGTTCCTTCTGGACGTTACACACATGTATTTTCACCACAAATCTAATATACCCCAATGCTCATTTTGAGTATCGGGTATAACAAACAATTAAAACTAGGCGAAACCACATACATACATATGAGTGCCGGGTTAAATTCTGTAAGGCCAGAGTTATTTAAGTGCAGACAAATCTGGAGTTTAGTCAAATCCTGAATATGTTGTGCATAGCCATGGCCCTCAGAGTGAGGAAATGGAAAAAATCAGTGCTCTTAGTAATAATAATAAAACTGAAGTGCGAAAATAATAGCAATTTCGACACCAAGAAAGTATTCAATGATGTTCTTGCTGAGTAAGTTAATATATTAATTGAAATTTTAATAATTTATACTGCCCTGCTACATATGTTTGTACAGTGGCTCACAGCTTAAATGAACCAAAGCACGTTAAAAATTTAAAATTTTCATAACTTCTAAACCATCAAACTTAACAATGAAAATCAAATGACAAACAAAACGAACTTCTTATATTTTTTAACATTTTTTTTTTTTTTTTCTAAGACGTTTTAAATAATAAATAACAAAAATACTGTTTTTTTCCACCCCACTGCTTATTTTGTTCAAAGAGAATTTGAACCAAATAGGCTGTGGGGGTGTTTTTTAGTGCGCATTTTGTTTTTTTCCTTTTTGCGGGGTAACGGAGAAGAATATCGAACTTCTTTTTTTTTTTTGGTAAGATAAGTAAAATCTTAACAGAATTGTATTAAAATTTTGTTTATAGGACTGCTCAATTGATTTTTACAGGGGTTTGAAAGTTGAAAAGTGCTCTGGTTCATTTAAGCTGTGAGGCACTATATAAATTTTAGTTTTATTTCTTTCAATTTTATTTCTTTCGGTTTGAGATATGCGTGGCGACGGCCGACGCGGTTGATTTCTCCCTGAGAACTGCCCTCTTGCTTACAAGTAAGTTCTAAGCACTCCCGACGCTCACTGCTCGTTCTGCAACATTGTTGCGTACCCAAAACTCCGGTGTCGCTGGGCAACATCCCCTGTATAACGGCTGATCTTGTTTTTTTTATGTTTTTTCGATCGATTGTGTTAACTCCTCCTTCACTTAAGTGGAAGACGTCCTCGGATTCCTTTAAGCCGTCAATTAGCACTTGGAGGTCACGTTGGCGTCTGTTTCTCGGAGCCAATCCAGATATTATCGGTCTTCTTACGAGTCCTGATTCCAGTTGGTCGATGTGTCGTAAGTTTTCCATACTTAACCTTTATAAGTACGGCAAGCTCGGTACGTCTTCATGGTTTGTTATGTCGAGGAATGTGGATACTGTTGATCCTGGAGACTTCCTCACGTAGTTCTGTTTATCGATTGTATCCACTATGTCGTTAATGATGATTATGCCATCATCGATGCGTGTTACAGGTTCGAGATGGCTGGGCCGAGTTGGACAGTGCGCGATGACACCGGAGTGTAGTTGCTGCGCACAAGTTGTGTAGGGAAGTTTTTTACAGAATGTTGTTGTAAGAGTGGTAGCGCAGTTTCCGATAGCTGTAACATGGTTACCACCGTCGGCAATTTTTCGTCTTCGGCGAAGTTAATTGTGATGCCGTTGTGCTCAACAGGGTGATTACAGATTAATCTTACAGAATATTTTTTTTTTTTTTTTTTTTTTGCAAACTAGGTAAGGCTTAGGAAAGAATTTATTATTAAATAAAACTTTGATTTTAGCTTCCTCTATTAAATCAGTAATAGTTAAATTCGTAGAGTGTTCATTAATTATTCTTCTCAAATCGTGAGAGTCTAATACGGAAGGGTTAACAATTCCTATCTTTGCAAGTGTAACTGATAACATTAATGCTTTTAATTCTGAAATAATTATTCTGTTTCTTGAAAGTAATGTCTCGTTTGCGATTGTAGGAATTGGTTTCTTAACTCTTCTGTATCCTCTATTATTGTTGTATATTGAATAGTAAAGAGGAATATGAACTCATTATGAACTGATGTCTATCTTAAATTGTCCTTGTGGACCACCCTTCCTTTTATTAGGACCGTTGTCCCCAAGTCTGCCTCGATTTTATTTTCGGTGTACAAAGGTGTCAGTTTGTTTCCTAATCGTTTGTTTGCTTTTACAAGGACTGTGTCACCTACTTGAAACTGTCTATCATGTCTTACTTCATTCAGTTTTTTCATTTGGAGTTGTTGTGCTTTATGAACTCTATTCCTGATTTCCACCTCAAGTTCAGGGGAGGACGAGTGAATTACATCGACCGGACGTTTCTTCGTTACGGAGTGAACTGTGTTATTGTATTCAATAGTTGCTTGAAGTATCGTTTCCACAGTATTTGTAAGCTTCCTTTGGGCTGTTAAACATCTCGCAATGTCATTAAGGGTGCTATGGAATCTTTCGACTTGTCCATTGGAAGTACTATGAAGTGGTGGAGCATTTATAATTTGAATGTTATATTGGTTACTTAATAATGATTTTATTGTCTCGGACTTTATGGAAGGTTCGTTATCGCAATATATCGTCTTGGTGTTCCGGTAAAAATTGATAAGTTGTAAAATTGCTGATTGTATGTCAACTATTGTTCTTGAAGCGATGGGTTGGACAACTGCAAATTTTGAAAGCTTGTCTATGCATGTGAGGAAGTATTTTTTATCGGTTGAATATACGTCGATATGTAGCATTTCGCCCACATACGAGGGTATGGGTGTTTCCCCAAGTATTTGTTTTTGTGGGTGTCAGTTGTACTTGGCCGTTTGACAAATTTTGCAATTTGCAACATCCTCGACTGCTAATTTGGTCATTTTCGGGAAAAAATAGTCTTGTAAAATTTGTTTTACATTCTCCTGTGCCGCCCTATGGGCTCTATTGTGTTCTGTAATAACTATTTCTTTTTGTTCGTTCTTGTCCAAAATTTCATTTACTATATGTTTTGTGTATCGGAATATTTTTGTTGGAAATGTTTCTATTAATGAATGCTAATATGGGTAATTGTAGTGGACTGCATTTACGACATCTTTTTTGACAGCGTCACTTATTTTTTTAATTAACGAGTCCCTACTTGAGAAATATATTGTATGTCGGATCTTTTCACCGAACAAAATGGTTGTGCGATTTGAAGCTACTTCATGTTCCTCTATTATAATTTGGTTTCGAAAACAGTTGATTGGTTTGTCTGTTGATTCTATAGTGTATGTAAGTGATATTTCGCTGTGTATTGTGGCCCTGTCTGACTGTGCATCATCTTCTAAGGTATGGATGTTGTGTCGTGATAGTGCGTCAGCGACGAAGTTTTCTTTTCCTGGCTTGTAGAAGATATTTGCATTGTACTCGTCTATGAGAGCTTTCCAACGTCTTATTTTTACGTTTGGGTTGGGATCAGAAACTGCAAACGTTAGAGGCTGATAGGTTAGGTTAGGTTAGGTTGACCCGGACGGCCCTCAGCGGGGCCACGCATAGGCCAATATGGCCCTTAGTTATCCGGATAGGGGGGTGTATGAACCGTCGCGGGAGTGTTTATGTGGCTTTAAAGTCCCCGAGAATCGAGGTGTTTTTAGCATAGGCCAGCAGTTCCTGTGGCGTCCTTTTGGAGGCATCTTCCAGTGAAGCCAGCACTGGGGCGCCCAGGTATCTCCTCCTTGCCCTTGAGAGAGCCGGACAGTTGCAGATGAGATGTTACAGGGTTTCGATAGCCCCAGGTTCATCACATTTCCTACAACTGTCTCTGTTGGTGATGCCAAAGCTTTGCTGCATGTGCAGCAGCCAGACAGTGACCTGTAAGTATTCCCACCAGCAATCTACAGTCCTTTCGTGGTAGGTGCAGTAGGTAGTGGCTAAGTTTCTCGTTGCGCTCCTTGCACATTATCTTCGAGGTTCTGCAGGTGGTGGTACTCCTCCACCTGCTATCAGTCTGTGTTCTAGCCTGCTTCTCTAGATCGCCTTGCAGCGTTCTGAGGGAGACAGGCACGTTCTCGGTTCTCCTATTCTCCAGCCCGACGCCTTCCTTAGCTAGTACGTCCGCCGCTTCGTTTCCTTCGATGCCCTGGTGGCTGGGAACCCAATAGATCCGCACTGACTTTGTCGTGCTTAGGATGTCTAATGCCTCCCTGCTCGCCAAGACACTTCTGGAACTGACCGCGGACGACTGCATGGATCTTATCGCTGCTTGGCTGTCGACGAATAGGTTGACCGCATCGTGTGCTCGTTCTGTGAGGAGAGCGACCTCCGCTGCTTTCCCGATGGCAAAAACTTCTGCCTGGAATATGCTACATTGGTCCGGTAGCTTATACGACAGCCTTATCTCAGGGTCTGTACAGTATAGGCCCGCTCCTACTCCTCCGTCCATCTTGGAGCCGTCTGTGTATATATTGAGGTGCTCAGTTTGGTCCCTTCCAATTTTCCAGTCTTCAGGTCCCAAAGATGTGGTTGTTTTGACGTCAAGGCAAGTTGTCATGTAATCAGTTGATGTAATCAGTTGATCTGGTCATTTCCCTGCCGATTGAACTATGCTCGTATCCTTGTGGCGATAGATTTCCTGATGCTATGAGGCGTTTGCTGCCTTTCCCGCAATCAGGCGAGCGTGAATGTCCAGGGGATCGATTCCGAGTACAGTTTCGAGTGCTTTTGTTGGGGTTGACCTCAGCGCCCCTGTAATACAGAGCAGAGCCTGTCGCTGAGTCTTTTCCATAAGCTTATGGTATGTCTTCTTTTCAGTAGCTTACCACCATACTAAGGCTCCATACAGCAGAGTTGGTCGCACCACCGAGATGTAGATCCAGTGCATTAGAGCAGGTGACAGGCCCCATGTGCTGCTGAGCATCTTCTTGGATGCATAAAGCGCAATGGTAGCCTTCTTCACCCTTTCCACTACATTGGGCCTCCATGCCAGCTTGCTGTCCAGTACTGTGCCTAGGTATTTCACCTGTGATTTTGGAGTCAGCCTAGTTTGGTCAATTTTCGGGGGGGTCCATATCGGTACCTTGTACCTCTTGGTAAAGAGGATGAGGTCCGTCTTGTCCGCGTTGATACTGAGTCCTACCTCTTCCGCCCACTCACGTATCTCCCTGAGTGTACGTTCCATTAGGGAGCTGAGGGTCGATGGACATACACCCGTAATAAGTATGCTTATGTCGTCTGCATAAGCTGTTATCTTTGGGGCCTTCCTTTCAAATCTCTTGATGAGGTCGTCGACCACCAAATTCCACAGTAGTGGCGACAGGACTCCACCCTGAGGTGTGCCTCTGTGTGCCCCCTTTACCATGGAAGCAGTGCCCCACTCCGATTGCACCCGTCTACAACTTAGGAGGTTGTTGATCCAGACGTTGATTGCAGGGTGTATGTTATTCGCTTCTAGGCGACTTGTTATTGCGGCTGTGGCCACGTTGTTGAATGCTCCTGAGATGTCCACAAATGCTCCCAAAGCATACTTTTTTGTTGTGAAGGGCGCTCTCGATGGTGGCTACTAGCGAGTGTAGTGCCGTCTCCACTGATTTCCCTTTGGTGTAGGCGTGTTGGTTTGTTGACATCAGTCCCCCTACCTCATTCCTGATGTGCAAATCCAACAGCTTTTCTTGTGTTTTTAGTAGAAAGGATTACCTCCTTTCTACTTATCGGCTTATCGGTCTGTAATCCTTGGGACTCACGTGGCTGCACTTTCCTGCCTTTGGGAGGAAGACAACTCTCCCTATCATTGGATTGGGATATAGCCCGTACTTAGAAATGCTGAATATATTGCTGAGAGCCATGAGGTGAAAACCTTTTTGGTCATCTGCATCACGGGTGGGAATATCTCGTCCAGTCCTCTATGGCCCAGTGGATTCTCTTAGTGGTTAACAGATCTCTTGTGGGGTGTTGTTCTTCGGTTGCTAGGTCCTGATGCTCTTTGGCGTCGGTGACCTCGATGCAACCAGGGAAAAGCGCCTCCATTTGTACTGTTAGGGCTTCTTTACTGCCCTCTGTCCACTGTCCGTTATCTAGTTTTAATTGAGTCTGTACTGTGGGCTGCTATGAAAACAGCTTCCAGAGCATAGCGGTTTCAGGCATTTTCTCGATGCTGGAACAGAAGTTCCTCCACGAGTTTCTTTGTGCCTTACGTATTTCCTTCTTGTAGCTCATAAGTAGGATTTTGTATTCCTCATTGACGATCTCTTCGAAGTAACTGTCTTTTTAAACTTTACCCAGTTTGTATTCCGGGGGTTTCTATAGACTGTTATCTTTGAAGAGTGTTTGAATTCGCACTGGAACTGAATGACGAGAGTTATGTCTGGCACGTTTGACGAGGTGGGACCTACGAAGGTGTGTTCCTCCCCCACGTTTGCTATGTCTAAGTTAGTGGATAATATAATGTCTAGGAGTGACTCACCTCTATCATTGATGTCGGGGAATCCCCACACATTGTGATGGACGTTGGCGTCTGCGCCAATGAGAAGTTGGAGATTTTTGGAGCCGGTTTCTGTCACCAGACTCCCAAGTTCTTCCGGTGGTGCGGGCCTGTCGTGTGCCATGTAGCAGGAAGCTGCCATAAGGCGCTTTTCCTCACTTTCCAGCATCACAACCGTCAGGTCATCCGTGCTGTAGTGAGACATAAGGTAAGCATGGATTCCCTTCCGTACTAGTACGGCGGTTCTGTTCCTGCTTACCGATGTTGAGTAGAGAAGGTTGTAATTTGAGGACTTTAGTCCGGCCACAGAGTTGCCTGATGCAATCCACGGCTCCTGGACTAAAGCTATGTCGGCGGGCCCTTGCTCCATGGCAATGAGGAGCTCCGCCGACGCTACCTTGCTTTTATGAAGGTTGAGTTGCAGCACCCTTAGTGTCATGGGTGGCTAACTCAACCTCGCACGACGGGTTGACTATAATTGTCAGGTCACCGTCCTCCTCCTCTTCCGAGTCGTCCAGCGCAAGACCCTGGGCGGCCTCCACTATGGTCTCCAGACCTAGGTCCTTCTCGACCTCGCCTGCCTGGAGGGTGTGCGCATCTTTGTCCTCGGGGTGGCGCTTTTTCAGCCGTAGGTATACGCTACCTACGCCCCACGCCATCTTCCCGAACTTGGGATATAAGATATCCTCCGCCTCCTTGCTGATCTGGAGGATCACGTGCTGGCCCCCCCGTTGGGTAGTGGGCTACCGGCGTGCAGAACCTTCCAGTCAGCCGTTGGCACTTCCCGATTTTGCCTCTGCAGCAGCTTCAGTGCTCGCTCCCCCTGGACAGCAATGGGGAAGAGCACCTTCGCCTTTGGTATGGACGGGATCAGCTTCCTGTCTACCACCTCCAGCTTGGCCCCCTCCCACAGAGCCTCCAGTAGGGGCACCTTCTGCACCAGCCACTGCCGCGTTGGGTCATCATTACATTTTAGGATTTTGACCCCGTTCAGCCATCCCGCTCCATCGAACGTGGGCATGGGAGCGCTGGGGTCCTCCTCCATTCGCGAGAATAGTGCCTCGACGAGCTGCGCCGCCGTCATCTTCCCGTTCTCGTCGCTTCGGTCGATCAAGGCCACAATGAGATGTCTCTTGGACACTTCGCTCATGGCCTTCTGTCTCGGCTTCCTCGTCTTCGGCTGGGGGGTGGCCACCTTGGGCCCACGTTGCCGCTTGCTCGCCGGAGTGTCTTTGGCAGCACTCTCGATCGAGCGTTGCCTCTTGGTGGCCAACATCTCCTCCACCTTGTTGGCGAATCCACCGTTTGTTGCCTTCATCTGGGGCAACTGCGCGTAGTGTTCGCGGCCCTCCTGTACCCGTTGCTCAGCCCAGGCTAGCTTGGACTTCTCCTCTTGGGAGATATCCGCCTTGCCCTGGAGCCGGCTCAGTAACTTGAGGGCCGCCTTATACTGAGCTTTTGCCTTCATCCCCTCCCTGGAACGCTTCGGCCCTTCCCTACGCAGGGAGCTGGTACCTGGTTCCGGCGAGCGGAGAAGGCTTTCCTCTTCGGTCTTGCTAATGGATAGCACGCTCTCCGGGTCCGAGTCTGCGTCGACAACGGCACCCGCGCGGCTCACCCTGCAACGCGTCGTTTTTGTGGCAGTAGTATTACAACTGACATGGCCTGCACCCGCCATGCCCGAGGTGTGACCGCTGGCGACACGCAGAGAGGATTGCTCCTCCCCGTCGCTTTCCACCGACGTTTGGGTTGACATCCCAACCCGTGCTTGATCCTTATCAGCCTCCATATTTGGCCCGAAGGTCCATACCGGTTAATGTTTTTTCGGGGAAACCACCCCCTAGCGTTTTATGCCTGGCACCTCTAGCCATGGCCTTTGTTCAGTTCCCCCGACTTTAGATCGGGAAGACGATGGACCATAGCCTTAGCTAGACACTGCATTACCCCGGGCAGGGCAAGCGACAGTGCATTATCCTCGCCCGGGATAATGCAGTGTCCATTGCCCAGCCGGCACCCTCGTGGAGGGTTCAGCTAGAGGGGTTTTGCCTTGCTAGAGGCTGATGGTCTGTAAAAATATTTAAATTTTTTACTCCGTATAGATAGTTTCTGAGGTTTTTCAAAGCCCAAACTATAGCGAGCAGCTCTCTTTCGTTTGTTGCAAAGTTAAGTTCCCTATCATTTAGTGTCCTTGATATCATGGTAATTGGCTTCCCGTCTTGTGATAAGACGGCTCCCAGACCGAAGGACGAAGCATCTGTTGTTAGGTCAAACGCTTTCTTATAGTCAGGATAGAGTAACATTACGCTTTCGGATGCCAGAATCTCTTTTAGTTTATTGAATGCCGCGCACTGACTTTCGTCTAATTTGACTGGTATTTTCTTTGACTGTCCGGCGCTTACCTTGCCATTTTCGCCCTTAAAGATGTCACTTATGGGTTTAGCTATGGATGCAAAGTCTTTAATAAAACATCTATAGTAACTTGCAAGTCCAAGGAATGATCTGACGTTGAACAAAGTGGTTGGTTGTTCGTAGTTACGAATCGCTTCCACTTTATTGGGGCATGTTTTTATACCATTACTTGAGACGACAAATCCTAAGTATTCGACATTCTCCTTGAAAAGTGCGATTTTTCGCGCGAAACTCTCATATTGGCATCGTACAGTTTGTCTAAGACCCATGCGATATGCTTGACATGGCTTTCCATGTTTTCGGAAAAATGATTACATCATCGACATAAACATAGCAAAGTTTTTCCCAATTTGCTCTCTGAGCACGTCGTCAATGGCCCTCTGAAAAATACTAGGTGCATTTTTCAAACCAAAGGGGAGTCTACAGAACTCATACTTCCCATTTGCTATGGAGAAAGCTGTTTTTTCTCTATCTTTTTCTGCAAGTAAAATCTGATGGAATCCAGATTTAAGATCTAGGGTTGTAAAGTATTTAGCTGTACCCAAGTTGGATAATATAGAAACTATATTGGGAATGGGATATTTGTCATCTGTTGTTTTTAAATTTAGTTTCCTGAAATCTATGACCAAACATTTTTTTTATTTCCCTGTTCATCGGTACCTTTTTTGTCTACAACCCAAACGGGGTTGTTGTATGGTGACCGAGACGGTCGTATTATACCACCTTTCAACAAGTCTTGAGTTTCTGCATTTACGAATTCTGAAACGCCCATTGGATATGGGTACAATTTTGAATATATGGGATCTTCATTTTCTGTTCGGATAGTGCCAATGATATTTGTATTATATGGGAGTGCTTCATTTGGGTCTGCGAAAACCCCTGTTCGGTTTCCTAACATCAGCTGAAACTTTTGGGATATAGTCTCAGGGACCTGTATTTCCTCGACATTTGTGAAATTTATGTTTGCACATTTTAAAAATTGGATTGTTTCGGAACCGAAGTTTGTTATTAATTTCTTATTCTTTAAGTCCAGTAGAACGTCACTCTGTTTTAGTAGGTCAAGTAGAATTATACCGTCAAATGTCGTGAGGTTTGGTAGTAAAAAAAATGTTGAGTTGGTATTGAAAAGGTGCATTATACATTTTTTGTCTATGCCATTATAGCCATGGATTGACTTCACTCGGAATGGTTTATTTACTGGGGTAATATGTTTTAGTTCTTTTAATGGTTTTATGTAGTTTTTGGAAGCTCCTGTATCTATGAGTAATTTGATTGTTCTTCCTGCTACTGTCCTTTCTATGAACGGAAGCATGGAGTTATGTCTAAAAAATTAATCTGGTCATAATCTGAAAGGTCGTTTTCTATGCCATCAACTTCGGCGTTTGCTATAGTTTGGTAATCCTGTTCTTCCTGATCGAGTGGGGTATCTTCTGCTTCTACGTGGTTAATTCTTTGTTGTTTCGGTCCCGTAAAACGTGCGCTACTATTGTTCGGTCGCTTGTTTGTTTGTCCCTGGTTGTTGTAGTCCGATTGGTTGTTTTGTTGCTGACTTTGCCACTGGATTTGTCTCTGAGGCGCGCTATTTTGTTGATACTGGGTAGTCTGCCTAAAACGTGAGGATGTGTCCACGTCCATTGGTTGGACCTGTTCTGATTTTGGTAAAAATTCTTGTTTCCTATATTGTGGGAGTTTCCCTAGTTGTCTTTGCCTTGGGTCCGTCATTAAATTCTCTCTTCCATGCTGTCTTTGTTCAGTTCTCTGAGCTTTTTCTTCTATGCTACGGGCGTAGTTTGAAGCGAACATATATCGATCATGATTAGCCTCAACTTCTTGAGCTAATGCCAAAGCAGAGGGTAGATCTTTTGGTCTTGCCGAGCATAGAACATCACTTAAAGTCTTCTTGGTTCCTGAGATGAACACTCGTAGAGCGTCCGCTCTGTATTTCTCATTCAATGAAGAAGCTACAGTGGTTTCGTTAGTCATAATTGTTTTGTTTATAAGGAGGGTCAGTTTCTTTTCTACTTCGTCATAGTACTGTAATAATGTCAAATTTCCCTGCCGGAGCGTTGACATCTCTTGTTCAATTAAGTATATTGGTCGTTTGTCTGCGTACGTAACGTCTAGTCGATCTATAATGGCTTTAAAATTAAGGGGAGTGTCGAAAGAAGAGAGTACCATATCAGCTGAGTTCTTAACTTTGTTTCTCAGTATTCCTAAAGCTTGATAATGTTTTGAGCTACCGTCAAATTTCTCATAAACTTTGTATGCGGTATGCGCAGCCTTCCTCCATAAGACATAGGTTTCATTCTTTCCCTCAAAGTCGGGCAGGGATTTCATAATATCAAGAGTCTCATTACAGACAACGTCTGTTCTTATCTCTGCATCCTTGTACGCCACCACTTGAGGAGCGTTAATTTGTACACTATTTAAGCTCTCCTGAATACCCTGTAGTTTTGAAGTGAAGCTCTGTTCCTTTACGGCTAGTGCGCTTGAAACAGCGGCCTCTATCATGAGTCTGAGCTGCTCGTTTGATATATTCATTTCTAAATTTATGTTCTCTATTACGTCTTCCTGATAATTTGTTCCTTTTAGTTTCTGAAATTCTTTTACCAAATCTTGTACTTCCTTATCACTCATAGCCTAAACAAACGAGGGGGAACGTTGTGAGTTGCTGCTGCGACCGCAACTCTACATTTATACCCGATACATAGTCAGTATGGCTACATTAAACGACAAAGAGTGCGTGCGAGAGCGACAGAAAATCAGCCAGAACGTGTCGACGGGCGCTGCGTAGCCACTGCAAATTGATTTGTTACTTTTGGCTATAATAATAATCCGATCTTACTCGGATTCGGCAAGATTCGGCAATCTGGTAGATATGGCCATTCTCTATGATTGTGCGTTTTTAATTTTCTCCTATCTTCAAAATTCTGGTTGCCACAGATTTTCGTTGTTTATGGCTGCGGAAGGGGGTGGGGCGAAATTTTGAAACACGCTTGTAGCAGTGAGCTATCAACAGTGAGTTCTGCAGTGAAAAATTAGAAATAGTTTTGTAGCAGTGAGAGCTCGACAGTCAGGTCTAATAGTCTCTGAGATCTGTAGATGCTCCAGATTTTCGTCCTTTGCGGGGGCGGAAGGGGGTGAGGCGAAATTTTAATAACAACTCGTCAAGGTCCGATATCACAGGAGTGTGGATACCAAATTTGGTTGCTCTAGCTTTTATAGTCTCTGAGATCTAGGAACTCATATTTAGCAATAGGCAAAGCCGGCTATGATACGTGTGCGTTAGAGAGAGACAGGGCGAGAAAAAATGAAATTGTTTTCTTCATTCTGGCTATAATAATGATACGATCTGATTCAGATTCTGCAGTCTAGAAGCTATGGTCATTCTCTACGATTCTGCGTTTTTGGTTTTCTCGTATCTTTAAAATTGTGGATGCCACAGATTTTCGACAATCGAAATCGGCTATTGATGCTGATCAAGAATATATATACTTTATGGGGTCGGAAACGGTTCCTTCTGGACGTTACACACATCCACTTTTACCACAAATCTAATATACCCAAATACTCATTTTGAGTATCGGGTATAAAAATGCACCTGTTTTTATTTATTTCACTATCAATCAACTTGCAAGACTAAATTGTGTTTTATGTGGGGCTTTCAGTTTTTTTTTTTTAATGAACACTCTACTCACATGTTTTTGTACTTAAACTATGTTAGTATAGCTGCTTCTTGATGTCTTCTTGTTGGTAGGTGTATGGTGGTGTATGGTGTACGGTTTATGGTGTATGGTGTACAATTTATGGTGTTTGGTAGTATGGTGTCTTCTTTGTCTTCCAGATGCTGCTGGATTTATACTATGTTAGTATAGCTGCTTCTTGATGTCTTCTTGTTGGTAGGTGTATGGTGGTGTATGGTGTACGGTTTATGGTGTATGGTGTACGATTTATGGTGTATGGTGGTATGGTGTCTTCTTTGTCTTCCAGATGATGCTGGATCTGTTTTTTTTCTTGATGTTCAATTGCGTGTATTGGTTTTTTATTTTTGCCGCTGGTTCAGGTTTTGCCGTGGGTTCGATATTAGTTGGGCGCCAATTTTAGTTTTATTTCTTTCAATTTTAATTTTATTTCTTTCGGTTTGAGATAGGCGTGGCGACGGCCGACGCGGTTGATTTCTCCCTGAGAACTGCCCTCCTGCTTACAAGTAAGTTCTAAGCACTCCCGACGCTCACTGCTCGTTCTGCAACATTGTTGCGTACCCAAAACTCCGGTGTCGCTGGGCAACATCCCCTGTATAACGGCTGATCTTGTTATACCCGATACTCAAAATGAGTATTGGGGTATATTAGATTTGTGGTGAAAATGGATGTGTGTAACGTCCAGAAGGAAGCGTTTCCGACCCCATAAAGTATATATATTCTTGATCAGCATCAATAGCCGAGTCGATTGAGCCATGTCTGTCTGTCCGTCCGTCCGTCCGTCCGTCCGTCCGTCCGTCCCTATTAGCGCCTAGTGCTCAAAGACTATAAGAGCTAGAGCAACGACATTTTGTATCCAGACTTCTGTAATATGTCACTGTTACAAGTGTATTTCAAAACTTCGCCCCGCCCACTTCCGCCCCCACAAAGGACGAAAATCTGTGGCATCCACAATTTTAAAGATACGAGAAAACCAAAAACGCAGAATCGTAGAGAATGACCATATCTTCTAGACTGCAGAATCTGAATCAGATCGTATCATTATTATAGCCAGAATGAAGAAAACAATTTCATTTTTTCTCGCCCTGTCTCTCTCTAACACACACGTATCATAGCCGGCTTTGCCTATTGCTAAATATGAGTTCCAAGATCTCAGAGACTATAAAAGCTAGAGCAATCAAATTTGGTATCCACACTCCTGTAATATCGGACCTTGACAGATTTGTTTCAAAATTTCGCCCCACCCCTTCCGCCCCCGCAAAGGACGAAAATCTGGAGCATCCACAGATCTCAGAGACTATTAGACCTGACTGTCGAGCTCTCACTGCTACAAAACTATTTGTAATTTTTCACTGCAGAACTCAATGTTAGAAGTGTATTTCTTTTTGCACAGAGAGCTCACTGCTACAAGTGTGTTTCAAAATTTCGCCCCACCCCCTTCCGCAGCCGTAAACAACGAAAATCTGTTGCAACCACAATTTTGAAGATAGGAGAAATTTAAAAACGCAGAATCGTAGAGAATGACTATATCTACCAGATTGCTGGATCAGATCGGATCATTATTATAACCAAAAGTAACAAATCAATTTTCAGTGGCTACGCAGCGCCCGTCGACACGTTCTGACTGATTTTCTGTCTCTCTCGCACGCACTCTTTGTCGTTTAGTGTAGCCATACTGACTATGTATCGGGTATAAATGTAGAGTTGCGGTCGCAGCAGCAACTCACAACGTTCCCCCTCGTTTTTTTTATGTTTTTTCGATCGATTGTGTTAACTTATATACTTCAGCGGTCGGCACGCACACAAACTAAAACAAAAAATATTATTGTGTTGCTGCCGATCACTGTTACAAACGCGTTGTGCCGGGTCGCAGTTTGACATGATCGTTCATGTTCTATTACGTGATCCGGTGTTTCTTGCGAATCATGCCCGTTTTTAAGTCCGTTTGCGAGACTTTGGTCGTCGCTCGGTTTTTGACCGGTAAATGCTCGTTTCGAAGTCCCTCTGCGAGCATTGGCCGTGCCGTCCCCTGATGTACATACATATGTACATATGTACGTGTACCGCAGTGGAAGTGAGTGGAAAAAAAACCCGGGTCGGTCGTTCGCCTCTGTCGCTCCTGTGTTTGCGCCGCGTTCCGTATGTCTGCGGAGCTGCCGGGGGGGGAATAGGCCCTGGGCTGACGAGGTACCGCTCTGGCTGTC